>JAQOOD010000001.1:36171703-36226659 GCA_029633175.1 Citrus glauca | reverse complement strand
ATTAGTTTAGTGAAGAACAGTTTTATAATGCCGTGTAATGCTGTCTTCCAAACACACCCTTTAAGGAAATCTTTATCTGATTCATGAGTTACTTTAAACTATCACGTTCTCCAATGCTGTGGGTGCGAGAGTTATAACTTCTTTGTAATTGGAAACTATTGTCAAAATCCCAATCAAACTCCCCAGAAGGTACCTTTAGCAGGATATGATCGAGCTGAATTGAACTTCGGGCTTAGTCTATGATCCATCTGATCCGGCGATTAAGATCCAAGAGCGTATTGGTGTGGCTCAAATTTACTCCTCTTGTAAATTTGACTCTTCAACATTGGCTTGGCTTGAGAAGCTGTTGATAATTAATCTTCCAGAAAAAAGAGCATCCATTATAAGTGGTGGTGCGAGAGCAAATTATGAAAAGTGAATAATGGAGAACCTGGTATTGATGTTCTAATATTAATACAGCTATAAAATACGGCTGTAAATTAATAAAATCCTAATTGCGATCTTGATTTAATGATGGTATTCGAGGGTTTGGGTGAATGAAAAGGAGTGATTGTGAGGTTTTTGATGTGTTCTTGGTACTGCGCATAATGATTTTAGAAAGTTTTGATGACTGACTTACCCTAATACAATCGTAATTGTACTAGATAATTAAAGATGTTACGCTTACATGTTTCAATGGACTTTATTAAGAATAGAGGCTTACTTTTGATCAGAGAAGACTAAATAGTGGTAAAGGGACGATAATAGGTGTTGTTTTGGCCTTGTTTGTTTGTGACTTAAGATAGAGTGTCTATGGCGGTTTCAATAAAAAAAAAAAAAAGAGAGATTTTCTCCTTGATTAATGGTAATTACAGGTTGTAAGGTTGCTGTTTATAGTTGAGAATTTCAGGAAATCACGGAGAATAGGATGCTACGGTTCTTACCTTTTTAATGGTGTATAAGGGCTCCATTTATAAGCTCTATTTACAATCCTACAAGATGGTAGAAATCCTTGAGCAAAAGAGAATTTGATCATGATCTTATTCAATGGTAATGATTACGAGATAAGTGTCACGGGACGAGAGATTTCGAGCCTATGCGGCACTCTCGCATCCCATACTACGAGAGTAAGTCTCGTGAAAGTGGCACATTATCGACTGGTTTCGCCCTACCTTGGGCTCGTCAGGAGAACGGCTCCAGTTTCCAACCAGTGTGTGTAGGGTTTCGCCTAGACCCCTCTTCAAGGTTAAGTCCTCGACTAGCGACAAACTCGCCAAACTCAACCGGGTCAGTCTGCCTGAACTCCAAAGAGTCTAGGGTCATTGTATTCCCCACACGCACGCCCCTGAAGCACATCTCCAACAATCAGCATAACCATCATCGATACTAGCGTACAAGCGGATATCTTGGATGTCACGATTGCGGTCCGTGACATAAGGCTTTCCTCTTTAGATAAGATCATGACTATTTAAAAATTTGAGTTTCTTTATTTATCCACCAAGTAACACAGTTTATGAGATTAAATTAACCGTAAGATGAAATTAGAACTTGCTTAATGTTTTTAATTAACAAAGTGTTGGCTCTACTGGCAATAGAGTTCTCTTTAGTGGCTTGATTGAGTTTGCTCCCCAATTTGAGTCGCAAGGAAGTCGTTTTTGTTAGGAGAACTTGTGTCTCTCGGTTCAAGCATGGATTTCTAGTCTAGGTTGTGGCACGATCTTAAATGTGTCTTCCACAGTTAGGACACTCCTTAAAATATCTCGTGGTTAAGATATAAAAAAAAAAACTTAATAAAATTAGAACTTCTCTACCAACCTATTTTATAATGCATTCTCTTATGGGCCAAGCACCCTTTAAGTGGGCTTGGCCAAGGTTTCATTACGCTTTACTTATAAATACACGTGCCTTCTAAACTGCAACCTAAAATAAATGTCTTTGTCTAATATATACCTTATAGTTTAGACTCGGATCTTTGAATCTAATGACAATTTTTAGGTAACAACAGTAGGGGTGGGTAGAACTGAACCGAACCGAAAAATTTTGGTCCGATTTGACTTTTTGGCAGTTTAGTTCGGTTTTTTTCTTGTAAAAAAATTGGATATTTTGATTTGGTATAAAATTGAATGTTTTAGTTCGAATCGAACCTAAAAATTTTGGTCCGATTCGATTTTTAGACAGTTTAGTTTGGTTTTTTTTTTTTTCTTGTAAACAATTGAATATTTTGATTTAGTATAAAATTGAATGTTTCAGTTCGATTTTTGGTTTAAAATTTCAAATTTCAAAACCGAACCAAAAAATTGAAAAAATAATTTTTAAATTAAAAATGCCACATGGTGTTTAGGGATTGTCTGAATCTAATCGGTTCAGTTTAATTTTTTTCAATTTAGTTTGGGTTCAATATTTTATTAATAAAAAATTAATTAATTAATAACGAAACTAAACCGAATAGAAATATTCAAATTGGTTTTTTGCAAATTCCCAAACCCAACCGAATAAAAAATTTCCAAAGCGGTGCCAACCCCTAAACAACGGCTTTCAAATAGTAAGAAAATGATATATTCTATTTCCATGGACTAAATTTTCAACGACTTAGGTTTCATTCCCTCAAGATTTCAAGCTTGTTAGGTATGGCTGTTGATTTTGCTTCTGGCATTATTATTTGTTTGCTTCTCATTCAGTCATGCACGTTTGGAAAATGATAAGTGGACTTTTTATGTGCAATTGTATTTGCTTTCAAAGTTGATGGGTTTAGATCAAATTAATATCAATGAAGTCAAAAGGCAAATAATCATGTCCTCGCTTGATTGACAGGATACCAAAAACAAACCTAATAGAAAGGAAATTAATATAAAATATTACATGCAAAAGCATCCTTTTAATGCAAAACTTTCTTCAATGTTGCCCATTATTCGACTAAAAAGAAACCTAGTCCTAAGTACCTAGCTTTGGTAGGAAGGAAGAAAATTTCTATATTTGATTTTAAAACATTCACCTTTCCTTTTCATTCCATCTTTAAGAGCCGTTTGTGAATTCAAAAAACTTAAAAAAGTTATAATTCACGTTACATTCATCCTTTAATCATTAAAAAAATTCACATTTAATGCAGAACATTTCTCGAAAAATCTTATCAATTTAACTTACTAATGCCTAGTTATTCATAAAACATTTATAATTGAATATGTAGAATTTTAAGTTCTTCTCTCTCAAGGAAGCCATTAATAAGTATTTTTCATTTTTATTCAATATTATTAAGATGCAAACAAGCAAACGTACATCCTTGGTAAAATTTAATGGGAGATTGTTAATTTTTCCTTTACTGAAATTTATATATATATATATATATATCACTTATTTCTTAGAGTTTTCATAATATTTAAAAGTTTCCTTGGCATTAAAAATTTAAAGAGAAAAAAAGATAAATGGGTCATTTATTTAATAATTTATCTTGAGAATATATATAAATTTAAAAATAAAAAAGTATAAGAAAAATATCTTATTATTACTTTTTTCACATTAAAACATATATTTTCTTATTTTTCTTATTAATTTTTCATTCTAATTTCCATTGATATGATTTATTTAATTTATAACTGATTTAAACAAAAATACTTTTTTTTTATGGGAACAAAAGTACATTTAAAAACAAAGATAATATTGTAAAGATTAAAAACAAAGATAATAATGTAAAGATTTTTTGTAAAGAAATTATTGACTATTATAGAAACCATAAGGAGATAAGTGGCATATATTATTGAGAAAATGACACTGAGCCCCCTAACATTTGTAAAAGAGAAAATAAAGCTCCTTAACGATTTTAAAAAAAAAAACTCTCATTTTTTTTAGTAAATTCTATTTATTTTAGTAAATTTATTTTTAATTTATAATTACTGTTATGTCTCTATAATCAATAAATCAATAAATTGACTTAAAGCAATGAGCCCCCAATTTTTACTTCCTATTCGCCCAATCTACTATTCATCCATATATAAATTTATGTAATATCACATTTTGCCCAATTTATTCTGGAAGAAAATAAATGTAATTTTAATTTTATTTATTATTCATCATTTCTTTTATCATCTTATTATTAGAAAGAGTATATTCATAATCTAGAATGAATAATTTGAATAAAAAATAATTACATCTTAATTTTAAGTTTTAAATAAAAAATTATTGATTTCATTATATGCGTCATTAATGACATGTCATATATTAATATACTGATTTATTTATTATAGGGACATAATTGTAATTGTAAATTAAAAATAAATTTACAATTAAAACAAATGAAATCTATATATCTATATAAAATTGAGACTACAAAAAGTGACGTGACATTACTATTTTTCATCGTCTTACATTCTTTATTATCAATTATATTGGTTAAGATTAAAAAATAATTGCATTACAAAATATTAATAAAAAATAATTATTAAATTAAAAAATATTACATATCTCTTCCTTTTTCTATTTAAATTCAATAATATATAACCATTAATAATAATTAATTATAAGTTTTGAAATATTCATTTATTTTGATAAGCCAACAGTTAAATTTTAGTGGCTTAAAATACATTAACTAATTAATATAGGAAGGAAGATTCCTTATCTTTCCTCACGAATGCCATTAGGACCTAATTTTAATGCCATAATCTCATATTTAATTATGCAATTTTTTGTTTGGTGTCTTTTGGCTTCTTCAAACTTTATAAACATTAAATATTTAAGATTTGTTATATTTGAGTTTTTTTTATTATTTAAACAATATCCTCTTTAGAAATATTCTTGTATTTTTATTTTTTAACTTATTTATTTTTTAGTATTGTGTGCTTCATGGAGTACTCTTTTCTTCATGAGTTGAACAATAATAAAGTTAGTTGGATGATGATGGTTAAGATTTGTAAGACATGGGAGTCTGTTAATACCAAGAAGGATGGAAAATTGATTAGTGTGAACATAATTTTTATCGATAAAAATATTTTATAAAAATTTCTTCTCCCATTGTTTTCTCTAATTTTTTTTGCCCAATTGTTTTACACTTACTATAACATTTTTTTTAATAGAAAAATCTAATACATGCAACAATCAGAAAAAAATTAGTAACAAGGTTTAGACACGTGTGAGTGGGGGTTCTCTGTACTCTGTCAAGAATTTGAAAGTTGTTTCAACTACACGCGAGTACATACCACTTTCAAATCAATATAAGATTATTTTCTTGGTTATAACTTCGCTTAAGAGGTTAGAAGAATGAACTGTTAACATTCCGATCAATGGATTCCAATTCATATTTTCAAATTTAATTGATATATGTGTGAATGATAACACAATACTGTCAGGTATTTTTTTAATTATTAATGTTTGTTAATATTTAAGTGTACATTAAAAATTATTGATCCTTACATTTTAATATGTTTATGTTATTTTTCTATAATATTACAAATGTTATCGGAATTTTATGTGGTGTGGGTAATATTGAGATTGTTGGAGCTGGTTAGAAAAAAAGATATAAAAGTTCTAACAGATTAGTAAGTTGAATATAATTTAGAAATTATCAACAATTACAAAAAGTATAAGGTTTGTATATTTATACTATATACATTAATATATATTTTTAAAGCTAACAAAAAAATTAATTTTCATAAATAACATTAGTTTTGTAAGACGGCCTAATCTTTAAAAAAAATTTATATTTTTTATCAGTTTCATCAAATATAAAATAAAAAAATAATACTAATTTTTTTTTTCAAAATCGTATAAAGTGCAGTTTTATTTTCTAATTTATTAATAAAAAATAAAATTATATCTTTTTAAAAATATTAAGAGATTTTATATTCCTTTCACATATGGGGCTCACTTTTTTTTTTCTCTATATTATTTTCAATAGAGTACTGGCAGTCCCTCAAATTTAACACATAAATCAATTCAGTGAAAACATTCATTCTAATTGCAGGACGAGCTAAGAAGGGAAAATAAAATATTCTAGACTTTCACATTCCTTAATATAAATAGCATAAATAGCAAAAACAGCCTGTGTATACAACATTTATCTGTCAGTACAGAGCAGTGACGAATTGTTTTATGGAAACCAAGTCACTTGCTCAAGCTTTGACCCCAACCTTTGAACAACTGTTGCTTTACAGGTATACCACTATACCTCCCCAAACAAGAAAAGAGACTTACAAGTTACAAAAGAAAACACAGTATCGAATTTCTTTACTAAGCAGCATCAATTCCGATACCATCTAGCCATGTAACAACTTCTTCGATGAAGGGTCTCCGTCTTGGATCCTGGTCTATGCATTTACAGGCAATCTCAAGCATTTCTAAGAGCTGCTTCTCACGATCCTTGTGCCATATTGATGCATCTATAATTTCAACCTCCCTTTTTTCGGACTTCATCTGGAATACCCATGATACTAAATCCCTGCAATTTTTTCCTTTGCATACTTCAACAGGCCTTCTACCAGTAAGAAGCTCAAGAAGAACGACGCCAAAACTGTAAACGTCACCCCTGCATGTTGCTGTTAGTGTCTGACTGTATTCAGGAGGAATGTAGCCTAAGGTGCCGACCAAATCTGTTGTGACATGAGTATCATAAGGACGAAGCAGCCTTGAGAGACCGAAATCAGCCAAATGAGCTTCAAATTTTTCATCCAGAAGTATGTTGCTGGATTTTACATCTCTATGAACTATATGCGGCTCGCAAACCCTATGCAAGTAAGCTAATCCACGAGCAGCGCCTTGAGCTATCTTAAGTCTTACATCCCATTTAAGTACCGAATCCTTATCAACACTCTCATGAAGCCAATAGTCCAAGCTTCCATTCTCCATGTAAGAGTAAATTAATAATCTGTCATTACCATGCCGACAATAACCTTGAAGAGAAACAAGGTTTTTATGCTGAGCTCTTGAGAGGGCTTCCACTTCTGCTTGGAATTCACGCTCCATCTGACCGCAATCCCCAGAAAGCCTTTTCACTGCAGCTTTTGTGCCGTTGGTAAGAGTCGCTTTGTACACCAGGCCAAATCCACCACAACCAATTATGTTTGCTTGGTTGAAATTGTTTGTAGATTTTAACAAGTCTGAAACAGTGAGATCCTTGCAGTCAGAGTTTTGGAAAAGCACCAATTTCGATGAAGCAAGTGCTCCAGATAATCTCTGCGGCCGGCCCAGATCCTCATCGAGATCATCAATTGGGCACCCGCTATCTCTCCTTGACATTTTAAGCAGAGTAACTGCTAATAGTAATGCAATTCCAACACCTATACTGAATGTTATGGCAATGATGCTGCCTGGACCAAACTTACTGTTTGAACCAGATGGAATAACAGGCTTCAGCTTAGCATGCATAGAATCACAAGGTGAATCTATTTCCCCACAAAGACCAGGGTTACCCTCAAAGCTTGAATTAGGAAAGCTATAAAACTGTCCTCCAGTTGGAATTGTTCCCTGCAAGTGATTATTTGCCACACTAAACTTTGACAGGAATGTGAGTTTCTCAAATGATCCTGGGATTGACCCGTGTAGATCATTGGACGACAAGTCTAAAACTTCCAAGTTCCTTATCTCCGAAATGGAACTAGGGATGGTTCCAGTAATGTTGTTCCTGCTCAAATCTAACACATGGAGATGCTTCAGTTGTCCAATTTCAGGTGGGATTGTTCCATTTATCCTATTATTGCTCAACAATACTGATGGGGGGAAACTTGAAGCCTGGTTGTATGGCAGACCATTAGCACTCCGGTTGCGCTTTACATATAATGGAATGCCAGCAGAAGGGGTGGGGTTGGACGAAGTGCAATTTGAAGAAATAAGGTTCTTCAGTTCCGTTAAGCCTTTTGGAATTTCTCCCGTAAGAGTGTTATTTGAGAAGTCCAAATAGAACAAATTCTCCATCTGACCAATCCAAGGAGGAATATTACCATCCAAGTGATTCCAGGACAAATCGAGAACTTGTAATTTCTTGCACCTCAACAACCAAACTGGGATGTGGCCCTTAAGACCACAATTTCCAAGTGCTAAAACCATCAAGCTTTCAAAACCACCCACATTTTCTGGAATTTCCTCACCAACAAAATTCTTTGTAAGGATAAGAGTGGTGAGATTTTTGCACTGCTGCAGAACAGATAGCGTGCCGGATAGGTGGTTAAAGCTATTGTTTGACAGTGAGAGAAACAAAAGAGATGTTAGCTTTCCAAAGCTCTCAGGAACTTGGCCACTTAATTCATTCTTAGCCAGACTCAAAATTTTCAAATCACGGCAATCGGATAGGGAATTTGGAAGAGGCCCAGAAAAATGGTTGGTAGCAAGATCAAGGGTACAGAGACTAGAAAATCCAGAGAAATTGAGATCAATAGGGCCGGTTAAAGAATTGTTTCGAAGATCAAGTACATGGAGCTTTGAGCATAGAGACAAACTCAAAGGCAGTGGTCCAGAAAACGAATTTGAGTGTGCAACAAAGAACTCTAGTTGTGTCAGGTTCCCAAATACGTTAGGAAGTTTACCTGAAAACTGATTTCCAAAGATAATCAAGTGTCTGAGACTGGTAAGATTACTGATTTTCTCACTTAACTGGCCCGAGAAGTTGTTCCCAGAGAGAGAGACATGCTGCAATGATGACATTGAATACAAAGAATCCGGAAGGTCACCTCCAAGCAAATTGTTATCCACATGTAACTGTTTGAGAGAGGGGCTGTGATCCAAGCCTTGAAGACTGCCCATGAAATGATTCATTGACAGATCAAGAATCTGAATCTCTTTTGAGGCACTCCAGATTCGAGAATTAAGCTTGCCAGTGAATGAATTATTGCTTATGTTGAAAACAGCAAGATTTGAAAACTCCCCAAGTTCGAATAAGCTTCCATTGAAGGAATTGCTAGACATATTCAATGACTGGATCAGGTTCAAACCAGCAAGCATTCCCGAAACTGGTCCTGATAGCATGTTATGGCTCAAATCAAGAACTTCCAGCTGCTTCAAATTTGAGAGCTCAACAGGCACTACCCCTTCTAGATGATTGCAAGAAAGGTCAAGTAATTTCAGCTGATTCAAATGGCCTAAAGAACGTGGAATGATCCCTTTCAGACCCTTTTGGGGCAGAATCAACATGGTCACTCTCCCAGCATTTGATCCAGTGCTCCCATGTCCACAGACAACACCATCCCATTGACAGCACATGGATTCATTAGACCATGATGTGATGATAGACCCATTTGTGAGGTTTCCAGCAAATTCTTTTAGAGCCAACAAATCACTTGGATCACAAGACTGAAAAGGGGTTTGGAGACCCAAACATGAACAAACAAAGAAAGCTAAGAACAGCCATTTGAGGCAAGTCATTGGAACAAATCCCAGCACCACCATTGCTGAAACCAAAGAACCCCAATTTAAAACAAGGCTAATAGTAATACAACCATAGAGTTATTTCACTCTGATACTGTTGAGAGCACACAACTTTTAACATACGAGAAGAAGTCCAAATAAAGAACCTGTAACTTACATTCCCACATCCCAATAGAACGAACAGCGCTCAACTTGCAACTTGAAGATGGAGCATCAATATAAAGACTTCAAATTGAGATAAGCAATTCCCACCTGAAACCAAATCCCCAAAATAAAGAACTAGTTTAATCTTAATATGTTGATAAAAGCACCCGATATAGAAAGAAAACTTGCAAATGAAGAAAATTGAATGCCAAAAGTAGTAAAGAACCAACTAACAACAACTTGCAAGTACAGCAATAACACTTACCATAAAAGAAGAGAGAATGTCAATCGCCACAACCAGTAAAGCCGCCAACGGATATCTCAAGTCCCCACTAGGCATTAAAACCCTTGACCAAAATCAAGAGACCTAAAATAAAACCAATCCATGTACCACACATCCCAAAACAACCTCAAGAAAAGGGGGGCAAAAAAGAATCATTTTATTTTTTTCCCAAATGAATCAACAATTAGCAAGATCCCAAATCCAAAAAACTAAACACTAGAGATTTGAATGTGGGGGGTGCACACATGCAAGGTGAAGCCTTGAAGAAGAAGCAGAAGAAGAAAAAGATACCTAATAAAGGAAGAAACTTTAGTCGTCTAAACCCAAAAACCAAAATGCCCCATCACTTGTACATGAAGGAAGAGTCTCCTGTGAAGCCAATATGAGCGGTAAACACTTTTTTTTTTTTCCACAAATGGCTTCTTTCTCAAATTTCAAAACTGGACGTCTCTCTTGCTTATTTTCAAACCCAAAGCCGAAAAAATATACATGAGATAGAGAATCTAGAGCAAAGGGAAAGGAAGAAGATATAGTTCAAATCGAAAATAGTCAGGAGGGACAACTGAAATAAAGAAGAATAGTGAGGGAAGCAAAGTGCCAAGTGCAGTACAGAAAAAGGAAAGTTCTTTCTCTTTCTCAGTCTCGATAGAATCTATATTTTATTTGTTTATTTATTGGACAAGGACACTGAGCTCTGAGCAGTGACTTAAGGCTTGAGCTCAGTGTTTGAACCTTGAGCTGACTTTTGGGACAAATTTTAACAGTTAATAAGCAAGTGTGAGTGTGTGACCATTAATAAGTTATCTCTGAACGTCAATACCTACATTTGTCTGTTTCTTTGAAAAACTATTACATTGTTTATTTCATTATGTTGGAATAAATTTGGATTCTTGTCCCGCGTTTTCAAGATGCGCGTGTTCACACACAGAAGCTTTTCAGGATATATTATTGTAATATAGTTTTTGAATATTAAATAATTTAATACATAAAAAAAATGTTGTATCTAGCTTAATACTTTGTTTATTTCTTTTTTCTCTTTAAGACTTTAAGCTATCCAAAGTATTTTTTTTTGTGGCTAAAGTACTACTTAATTTATTTAATTTTTCTTTCATGGATGTTTTTATTTTTTTATTTATTACTTCGTAAATAAAAGTAAATATATTAACATATTGCTTTGCGAAATGTGTTAGATTCTTCTTTGAAGGGATCGATTTCATTTCATATCAATTTTTAAAAGAGAAATTATTTAATTTTCATTGTGAACGGGGTGGGAGTAGATTAAGTTTATGTGAAATCCTAAAAAAAAAAGACTAAAAATTGTATAAATGTCTCATGCTACTAAATCTCTCAATTCAATTTATGAAAAACCATCAACAAAATGTGTGTAACCTTCATGCTTGCATGGAGACACTAAATGCAAGGAGCAGCAGAAAATATAGTAGTATATCGTGGCTGGAGGTGGAAGCACGCGCTTGGATAGCAAGTGAAATTGCGAAAAACGATGATTATGAAAGGTCAAAGGGATGACCGGCTATAACCGGTGGTAGCGAGCGGCGGTAGGCGGACGTCACGGGCAAATGCCAAATGGCGTAGATTAAGAGAATGTATTATTAATTCACGTGAACTCACCAAACCCACCTTTTTTTATTCTTCATCTTTTTAAAAAAAAAATAAAAAATAAAAAATAAACAGTCTTATAACGTTTTCTTTTAAATAAATCATTAAATATATATAATTTATCTTATTCGGAATGAAAGTAAGGTTGAACGTTCCTTGTTAATTAGAAAAAAAAGGGAATTTTTTTTTAAATAAAAGAATGTCACTACGGAGATTGGAGTCTCCTTTCCTTTAATTTAATTGAAAATAAATAAACAATTTTAAAAAATTTGATTTTAAGAACAGAAAGTTCGGAACTAAAAATCATTGAAATTAATCTGACTCCAAAACCTATGAAGCTCTCAATAATTGACAGAAACGAACAAATTAATAAAACGATTGTGTTTGGTGTAGGGATTTGAAATATTTATACCAACCCCCACCAAACTTGGACTTTTAATGAGGAATGAACACAAATAGTATATGGTGGCCAGCAAAATTCTTCGAAGAAAAATGCACATTTTTTTATTTGAGATTGAATTTCTTTCAATGGAATTCTTGAAAAGATTATTTGTCTCTAGAAAAAGATGGAGAACGATGGGAGGTGGTGAAGCAGACATTAAAATTTTCCATGCTAGCATGTGTGAACTATGATACAATATGATATTAATTTTTAAGCTTTATTTGGTGTTGTGGTAGTTCGCGGTTTTTAATTCGTAACCCATGCGAAATGGAGTCTTCAGGTGTCAATATATGTATGATTGATAGTAGTAGAAATAATCAATTTTCTTGCTTTAGTTAAGTTATAAGTAGAAATAATCAATTTTCTTGCTTTGGTTAAGTTATAATTTTTTACCAATTATTTTGACGGTCTGATTTTAGTAGCAAGTTAAACAAAAAAAGAGATAAATCTTATTGACTCTCTTTTTAGATAAGAATCATATATTAAAAAAAAAAGATACGTTTTAACACATCGTTAGTAAACATGAAAAGTGAATGATTTGATTTTCAAGTCATAAAGGATTGGGAGAGATGAAAACAAATTTGAAAATTGAAATGTCCTAAAGAAATTGGTTGATTTGATTTAAGGTCATAATGAGGATACTAAGAGACCAATTGGAAGTTGAAAACAGGTCAAAAAATTTGTTTCCAGACAAGTCCTTTGTAAGAATTGGTCGAATAAAATAAATTTTGGCATTACAACCGAAGTCTTGTCCACCATATTAGTTAAATTACTAGTGATTTTACTTTAGTTGAATTATTAGTAACATTATGGGTGTGATTTTTTTTTTTTCAACCTAAGTATCGTTAAATGATGTGATTCATTGATTTCTATTATTATTTTTTTAATAATCTGATATGACCTAATTCTACACGATACTATACTAATTAAATCTCTGTCCCAAAAAAAATTTACTTACTAGGTGATTAGTTTAGAAGACAATAGTAAATTATCTAAAAGTTAATAATGCCGGCAGTGCATTATGCAATTTTAGCAGTTCATGATGGCACTTTTCTTTTATTTGAGACTTTTTAGTAAAATGTGAGCACTCATGATTAGTCTTGCTAAGCAAGACTTACAAAAAGCCAAGAAATTTCGTCGCATCGATTGATGACATTACCCACGCAATTAAGCACAGCAATGATGGCCATGTCTAATTTCATGGGCTTTTCTGCTTTTTCAATCGTTGACATTGCTCAAAAGCTGGGAAAGGGGTTCAAAATATAGTCCACTTTAGCATGTTTGTGATCATGGTCATTGGTAATGGATGACAAAATTTATATCGATTTCACTGATATTTTGTGAAACTACCAAGGTTTCGGTTAGATATTGGGGTCCGACTGTGGCATTCAAGAATACTGTACTCCGAATCTTGGGCATTATTAGATAGTCAGAAAAAAAAAGGTCAATAAAATTTAATCATTTTATGTTCACAAGTTATGAGGCATGGTACGTATGAAATACTGTATTCATAGCCTAAATATTAGTATCGTACAAACAAATAACTCTTTAAACTAGAACTTGCATTTGTGGTATTGAGAAATTAAATAAATCACAGGTGAATGATTTTATATTTTGAGAAGCAATCCCAACAAGGAAAATGGGCAAGTGCTATAAGAAGATTTATTTAATTTGGGAAAGTAAGTAGAGAGAGAGAGAGAGAGAGAGCAGGGCAAAGCTAGAGTTGAGAAACCGAGGGTCTATAATGAAAAGAAATAAAACTTGGGTATGCCTAAGCATAATTAAGATACCGCTAAAGCTGGACTATAATGAAAAGAAATAAAACATGTAGGGGCCAATGTTGTGAAACTATTTATAAAGTTTCCACGCCACTTTCGTAAAAGGCCCTATCCAACATGGATCTGCAGTCATTAGGCCTTCAGAAAAACACGCCAATACTTAAATAAATGTCCAAAATGAACTTTGTCGGGGGCTTATCCGTGGCACAACAAGGTCCAATAACATTTATAAAATGCAAATTTCACAACACTTGTAGTAGGGGTTAACAAACTCAATCCAATCCGGTGGATCCGATCCAACCAAATCAAATTAAATTAAATTTTAATGGATTGAATAAATTATTGTGGGTTAATTGGATTAATTTTTTTAACGCAATAATAATTGGGTTGGGTTGGTTTAATTATGATGAACTCAACCCAACCTATACAATGACAATAATAATGATGACAATGATATATTAATGTTAGTGGACATGATGCTAGCTAATTATCTAAAAGGTTTGAATTTGGAATTCGAGAAAAGAGATGTAGGAAGTCAGAAATAAAGTTTAGAAGCTCATTGTTAAAATTTTCTTAATTTTAAGGTAGTTGGTTTTTTTTCTTTATCGAACTCTAGACAATGAATATAATTTTCATGTTATAAAAAATTTGTATTTTATTTCAATAATCTTCATTTCAAGTTTCATTTTTTTATTTTGATTTGACATTTAACCCAACCAGCTCAACCCAACCCAACCTCATGCTTTAAGTTTTGGATTGAATTAGGTTAAACATGTTTATTTAATTAGATTGGGTAATTTTATCTCAACTCATTCAATAATAGGTTGGGTTGGATTTTAACAAACCATTTCCAACCCAAACTAGGGATGGCAATCAAACTCGGGCCCAAACTGAACCCAGAAAATCTAATCCGGTTTTAACCTGCACCAAATCAATTTTCATCTTAAATTCGAATGAAATTTTGAGAACCCGCATACTTCTTAGTCTGGATTCAGGTTCAAGCGAACCTGCAAATCTGGAACTTAGATCTGGATTTTTTTTTATTTTAATATTCATTTTTTAGAAATTATTCAATATAAATAAAAAAATAAAAAGGAGCCCTAGCATAACAATGGTAACAACAATCTATTGTTTCCTCTTTTAGACTCTCACTCTTTCTTCAAGTTCTCCAAAAAATAAAAAGGAGCCCTAGTTATTGTTGTCATCACTTCGACTATCACCACCTTTGTGCTGCAGTTGTGTTAATCTCGTTAGCATCACCAGCCTTCTTTGTCGCGACCAGCAAAACGAGTTGAAATCTGCCTTGGTTATGCTTGTGTTTTGTGTTAATCATCATATTCAGAAGCCGGGGTTGTGAATACTTGTGAGTCACATTTTCTCTTCGCAATGCTTTGATTTTATTATTTATACTCCTTTTGTAATTTATGTGTTGTTATGCTCTCTTTACAATTTTAATATTTATACTATGTGATTTTAATATGTATACTTTGTGATTTTTAATATCCATACCCTGTTATGCTTCAATTTTATTATTTATAGTTTATTTAATTTTGAATTATTTTGGATTGTTGCTGTTAATAGAACAGAAATGGTATCTTCAAAATATGTATAATTTTTACGGTTAAGAATAACATATAAATTAGAAGAAGTTGTTGGATTAGTTGTTAATTATAGAACTAATTATGTCTTGACATAACTTTTGTAGGGTGACAAATTCATGATGGAAAATGAAAAAGAATTGATCTAGATGTCTCTAAAAAGAGTGATGAAAGTGTGTGTGTGTGTGAGGGTTAGGAGAGAAGAAAAAAATAATGAAGATACAATTGTTAAATTAGAACCAAATCCAATAGCAGCAGTTTGAAGGAGAAGTTGTAGCCGTGGCCATAGGGGCAGTACTACTCCTACCACTTTACAAAAACGAAGTGGCGGCGACAGAGTAATCTCTTATGCTTGGAATCATTTCAAAAAAGTTAAGTTGGGTGAGGAAGCTTAGGTGATTTCCAATTATTGTGGGTTAGTAATGTAAGGAAATTATTTGAAAGGTACTAATCACTTGATGAATCATACGAAACATTATCCTAGAAGGTCATTAAAAAATGTGCAGCAAATGCACCTATTTTTTTCTTCTAAAGTTGATGAAATCACTGCTCTTAGTAATTGCAGTTCTAAATCAAAGTGACATATGGCAACAATAAAACTTGTTGTAATGATTATACTACATGAGCTTCCTTTATCATTTGTTGAATATGTTGGGTTTTATGACTTGTTGAAACTACTCCAACCTTCTATTGAGACTATTAATAGAAATACCATCAAAACTGAAAATTTGAAACTTTATGATGTTGAAAAAAAGAAGGCAATGAGTATTTTAGAAGCTTGTGAGAGTAGAATTGCAGCTATTACAGATATGTCGATTGTCAGTAACCAAACAAGGGTACATGACTATTACAACACATTACACTGATAACTCATGAGTGTTATGAAGTCGTATTATGAGGTAATATTCATTAAATTTTTTTAAGCATAAATTAATGTACTGTTTAATATTTTTATTATTTTTTCACATGTTAGGTTTATATATGTGCCAGCTCCACATAGTGGTGAGGTAATGTACAATGAGTTGTTTGATTGTTTGATGATTGGAATATAGATAGAAAATTGTCCACTATAATTGTTGATAATTATGCTCTAAATGATTCCATGATTGACTTGTTGTTAGGGAAATTTTTTACTAGTTCAATGATTATGGGTGGCAAATTTGAAATACAAGTATGCAACCCAAGAGGGGGGGTGAATTGAAATTTTAAAAATTATTCAATTTATAAAGAAAAACTCAAAGAAAATATAATCCAAATTCAAACCAATAACAATTAAGTTGGTCACAATATAAAAAGATAAAAGAAAAGAAATTCAAACATAGAGATTTTTACGTGGTTTGGCCAACCTCGCATACGCCCACGCCTCCACGCTTTCTGGGCTTGAAGATTCCACTAAGCAAGTCTCAAAGGCTTCAAATGCTTACACTTGACTTCCAAGGTGTCAATAACCTTTACAACTAAGAGATTATCACAATTTTTTAACTCAAGTGTATCACAACACTTACAATAACTCAAAACAAAAGATTTCAAATTTGTTTTGCCTCTCACAATATATAAGATTACACAATAATCCCCAATAGAAGAAGCAATACTGTGTTTTAAGCTCTATGAAGATTGCATTCTCGAATATGAGCTCAATAGTCGTGTTGTGATCCCCAATCTTTGAATTTGAATTAGCTTATTTATATTTGGAGCTGAAAAATTAGCCGTTACAAACTATCAGTCTGAAAACGGTTCACCGTTAACCATTAACGGTTAACCGTTTATGATGGTCAAAAGTTACCGTTAGGCCGAATTTCAAATAAATAGTTTGCCGTTTAGGATTTCCTTTTCGCCGTTAAATTCCAGAGACCTGCAAGATGAACATCAGTTATCCGTTTATAGTAAACGGTTAAGGATTTGCATGAAGTGACTTCTCTAGATATTATCGGTTAACCGTTTGTAATAAACGGTTCACCGTTTGTTTCCAGTAACCTGCAAAATAATTCACCCTTATCCGGTTTTGTTAAACAATGCCAGATGAGTACAACCTTTAATTCTGGATGTTATCGGTTAACCGTTTAAATAAATGGTATACCGTTAAATTTCAATAGCATTTCCATCTTTTGTATTTTTTGTTTTTCATAAACGGTTAGAGCTTAGGCAATATGTTGCTCTCTGGTATTAATCGGTTAACCGTTTAAAAGAAACTGATTCACCGTTTATTTCTAGAATTACATTTTAAACCAGATTTTGCAGATAATATTTTTTTAATTTGAAAGTCCATCTTTTATGAGTACGAAATGGAATGATTATTAAGGCTTTCGTTTATTAAGAAATAGCTCTAAAATGATTATTAAGGCTTTCATTTATTAAGAAATAGCTCTAACATTTTTATCAAAAACTATTTAAAGTTTGTTATCATCAAAATCAATATTATTAACATATTCATGTTAACAATCTCCCCCTTTTTTATGATGAAAAAGTTCATTCAATATTTACCTCCCCCTTAATATGTGCTCCCCCTTAATATGTGCTCCCCCTAAATGTATGGCCAAATTAAGAAATGTCCAGTAAAAAGATTTTTGCTCAAGAAAATATTTTTAAATTCATTCTAAACCTCCCCAATTATTTCCCCCTTCATCATCAAAAGGAAAAGAGAGAAAGGAAAAACGCAAATCCACTAAAGAAGTTACCTGGTTTTGGCAAACGAAAATTTTTGTAGAATTTCTCCTTAAAAATGAGCAAAACCACTAATACAATGAGATTAAAACACTTCCAAAAGAGATTAACACCAACTTCATCTTTCAACAAACCAAAAACGCCATGAACAAACAAACCAACACTTCAATATCCAATAAACCACAAATTTCATCAATCAATAACCAAGTCATCCAATCAGCAAGAACATCACAAACATTTGTCATCAAAATCCAGAAAGAACATATAGAGGGAACAATGTATAAAAATATAAATGGCAATACACAAACAACCAAAATATGAAATGTATGTGCAAAAACAGAACCCAAAAGCTATAGAGGTGGAGAAGATGTTCTTGCCGGATCATAGACGAAATAGCAGAGAAGAGTGTACTGTCCAGCGATAAGCTCAAGCTGCTGATCAATGCTCTACTGTTGGAAGGTTTGAAAGTCAGAACGTAGCTGCTGGTGGTCACGGAAAACAGTGTCCAACCGATCAAGAACCAGCTGCTGGTGCTCCGAAATTCGATGAACATCAGTAATCAACTGCTGCACAACGTCTGAAACTGGGGGCTGAACTGGAGCTGGAGGCGATATAGAGGTAGATGGCTGCTCAGGAACAACAGATGGCTCAGAAGCAGGAGGCGACTCGGAAGAGGAGGGAATGTTAGCATCCATCGCGCGCTCCTCAGAGTCAGAGTTAGTTGGAGGCCGAGGAACAAAACGGCGACGCGAAGGATGATGATTAGCTCCTAATCTAAAGTCAGGAAGCCGATCGGGAGGATAGATATCATTGAGCATCCGATCGTCCTCTGGAGTAATCAAGGTATTCCGATTTTTGGAGTTGCTTGTCTTTATCCACTCTCAATTCTTCCTAGAAAAACTGATACTAGTCATAGCCTAGGGACCAATTTGTCTAGTCTCCATATGTCCAGTATCAAGAAGATGCACTTTAAAATGTCGCAGTATCTTAGTAATAATACTGTCGTAAGGAAGCAAGCGGTGATTGACCGCGGGAGTACTTAACATGTTCCACACAATAACATACTCAAGGTTTATGGGACGGTCTGAGAGTAGGTTATCTAGTAGGCCAACGTCCAACCTCGTAACCTCATCTGAGTGACCCTTCCTAGGTGTCACTATGTGCTGTAAGATAATGAAAAGAATACGAACTTGGAGAGGTAAAAGTTGAGACCGCAAATGAAGCAAATAAATCTCATCAGACAAGTCTTGACGAAAACATATATTACGGATGCAATCAGTATGACAAAAACTGTCAAAGAAAAGAGCTTTCCTAGAGGTGTATATATCATGCCCCTCACTAAAGATACTAAGAAAGTCAGCTAGGTCCGCATCATCAAACTCTATTGGCACACCGCTGACTTGAGTAACTATCCTATTTGGGCGAGTATCAGAGATTTCCATATTTGAATAAAAGACTCGCACTAAATTTAGATAAACTTGGTCATCAAAATCAATGGTAGACCCCCAAGGCTGAAGCATATCCCGAATGCTTCTACCACATACAACTAAGTTACGAAAATCATCAATGTCAACAAAAAAGGAGTTAAGTACCTTTCGACTATCGAAGCGATCTTTGAACCACTTGACTAAGGAAGGCATGGGGAAGTGAATGCTTGCAAATTCAGAGATTTCCCGTGGTGATATGTGATTCCTTGGAGGCATAGATTTATGCTTGGGATTTCTCCGAGGGGGTGCAGCCATAGAGAAGCACAATGGAGCGTGAAAAATGCAGGAGAGATATGAAGAGAAGAAAATGAATCGATGATTCGATTAGGAATGAATAGAGGATGTGAGTTTGATGCTCAATTTGGTTGGAAAAGGGGAAGAATTAGATTAAAAACGAAGACCTGACCCACGGCACTTAGGATTTAGATTTGAGATTTTTTAATTTTGGGCTTGATTGAAAATTTTGAATTAGTGAAAGTGTTCTAAAGGTGATAAGAAAGGTTTGATTTGGCAAGAAAAGCAAGAAAAATAAGGGTTTAAGGGTAGCGAGACCTTCGGCTGCACAACAATGGCCGAAACGGTGAAAGAGCAACTGGAGAGGGAGAAGAAAAGACATTTGAACAGTTTTAAAATCACGAAAACGGTTAACTGTTTATTTAAACGGTTAAGGGGTAACTTCCAGAGGCTAAAGAATGGGCAATAGTGAAAGCTTAAGCGCTTAACAGCTAAGGAGTAACTGTTAGATGACACTCTATTTTTAAACGGTTCACTGATTGTAGCAAACGGTGAAAGAATAAATGGACAGACACATAATCTCGTTTTTGGAATAAATGGTTCACTATTTATTAGAAACGGTTATCCGTTTATTTTATCTGTAATTTTGCATATTTGATTTAATTTTTGGCTAGCAAATAAGAAATTCCAAATCATTTAATTGATTTGAAAATATTTTATAAGTCATTTTAATGCATGATTCATGAACATGTTTTCAACCAATTAATTCATATAATCAAGAATTAACAAGGCAAATTCATCAATTGACTATCAAACTCAAGCATTTCATAAATATTAGATCACAACTAAGTCAATTAATTCAGTACACTCAATAGTATGAATAGAGACGTTAATGTGAAAATTTCATCATCCCAAGTTCATGCCGAATTTTTGAAAATTATTCTTCGCAAAGTGGTTTTGTGAAAATATTGGCAAGTTGTTTTTCCGTAGAAATAAACTCTAATACAATATCTCCCTTTTGAACATGATCTCTCAAGAAATGATGTCTAATTTCTATATACTTGGTTCTAGAGTGTTGAATGAGATTCTTTGAAAGATTTATACACTAGTATTATCACACTTAATAGAAATTTATTCAAGATTAATGCCATAATCTCTAAGTGTTTGTTTTATCCAAAGTGCTTGTGTACAATAATTTCTGGCGGTTATATATTCAGCCTCGGTAGTTGAAAGTGCAACAGAATTTTATTTCTTAGTAAACCATGAAACAAGTGAGTGTCCTAGAATATAGTAAGTTTCTCTAGTGCTTTTCCTATCCACTTTATAACCGGCAAAGTCCGTATTCGAATAACATGTTAAATCTATATGAGTTCCCCTAAGATACCAAAGGCTAACATCTATGGTTCCACTCAAATAACGGAAATTCTTTTAACATCAAGCAAATGAGATTCCTTGGGACATGATTGAAATCTTGCACACAAACATACACTAAACATGATATCAGGTCTACTTGCAGTCAAATAAAGTAAATATCTGATCATACCTCGATACATTTTGATATCCACTTCTTTGGCATTTTCATCTTTGTCAAGCTTGATAGTAGTACTCATAGGAGTGCTTTTTGCCGTTCCATTATCATAGCCAAATCTTTTGAGTAGATCTTTCACGTACTTGGCTTGGTTTATGAAAATTCCTTCTCCGTTTTAATTGATTTACAGTCCAAGGAAATACTTCAACTCTCTCATCATACTCATCTCAAATTATTGGCTTATACATGATGAAAAATCTTTACACAACAACTCATTAGTAGAACCAAAAATAAATATCATCAACATAAATTTGAACAATAAGTATGTCTTAGTTCTTATACTTAAAAAAAGATGTATCCGCTTTTCCCATCGAAAAATTGTTATCCAACAAGAAGTTTTTAAGCCTATTATATCAAGCTCTCGGTGTTTGTTTTAAACCATACAAAGCCTTAAATAACTTATACACATGATCTAAAAATTTTTCATTTTCAAAACCAGGAGGTTGTTTCACATAAACGTCTTCCTTAACATATCCATTTAAGAAAGCACTCTTGACATCCATTTGATATAAAATAAAATCCTTATGACATGCATATGCTAACAATATTCTAATGGATTCTAACCTTGCTACAGGTGCAAAAGTTTCATAAAAATCAATTCCTTCTTCTTGGTTATAACCTTGAGTCACTAATCTAACTTTATTTTTTACAACTACTCTGGATTCATCCATCTTATTTCTAAACACCCATTTAGTACGTCTGATAGATTGATGTTCCGGTTTAGGAACTAATTCTCACACATTGTTTCTTTCAAATTGATTTAACTCCTTTTGCATTGCCATAATCCAAGATTCATCATTTTCCGCATCCGCAAAGGATTTGGGTTCAATTTGAAAGATAAATGCATTATGCTCACAAGTATTCTTAAGAGATGATCTAGTTGTAACACATTGTAAGGGATCTCCTAAAATTACATATTTAGGATGAGAAGAGACATACCTCCACTCCTTGAGGAGTGTTTGAGAAAAATCTTCTTGTTGCTTCAGCTCCGTATTTATTTATTCTTCTTGTCTATCCCCTTGATTTTCTCATGGTGCATTCTCTTGATTCTCTTTTGATGATTCTTATTGTAGCTCTCCATCTGCATCATCATTAGCAACTATTTTCTCTGCAGAGGAGGGGTTAGATTCATCAAACGTAACATGTATGGATTCTTCCACAACTAAAGTTCTTTTATTATAAAACTCTATAAGCTTTGCTTGAGTTTAAATACCCGAGAAAGATGTCAACATTAGATTTTAGATCAAATTTATCAAGATTATCTTTTGTGCTTAAAATAAAACATTTGCATCCAAAAACTTTGAAATACTCAATGTTGGGTTTTCTATCTTTCCAAAACTCATAAGAAGTTTTATTGAGATGAGGTATAATCAACACCCGATTTAAAACATAGCAAGCGGTGTTGACGGCTTCGGCCCAAAAATATTTAGGTAATGCATTTTCATTTAATATGGTCCTAGCCATTTCTTGAATAGACCTATTCTTTCTCTCAACAACTCCATTTTGTTACGGAGTTCTAGGTGATGAAAATTGATGCTCAATGTCAAGATTATTGCAAAAAATCTCAAATGTATGATTTTCAAATTCTCCTCCATGATCACTCCTAATGCATATAATATCATGCCCTTTTTCATTTTGTAATTTCTTATAAAGCACTTTAAAAGCATCAAGAGCATCATCCTTATTGGCTAAGAATAGTACCCATATATATATAGAATAATCATCCACTATCACAAATGCACAATATTTGCCATTTAGACTAGCATATCTAGACGGCCCAAATAGATTTATGTGAAGGAGTTCAAGTGGTTTTGAAATAGAAATTTGTTTTTATTTTTTAAAGAGATTTTAATTTGTTTTTCAAATTGACAAGTTTCACAAATCTTATCTTTTTGAAAACCAATTTTTGGAAGACCTTTAACTAAATCGTTTTTCGAAATTTTTGAAATCAAATTCATACTTGCATGTCCTAATCTTCTATACCATAGTCAACTATTATCATGTAATGCGGAAAAATATTTATCAAGAGTAGATGCACATTCTATACTAATGATATAAATATTACCACATCTATTACCAACAAACAAGATTTTGCCGTCACATGAGTTTTTCGATAACACAATTAAATTTATCAAAAATAACTTTGTAACCTTTGTCACATAATTGACTAATGCTAATTAAGTTGTGTTTCAATTTCTCTACCAAACATACATTCTCAATTAGAGTTGAGGAAACTTTACCAACGTCTCCAATTCCAAGAATTTTTCCTTTTGAGTTGTCTCCAAAAGATACGTCTCCACCATTTTCAATTTTGGTGAAGCTTGAGAACCATGCATAATTTCCGGTCATGTGCCTTGAACAACCGCTGTCCAAGTACAATTTATTTTTCTTATTCTTTAAGTCCTACAAAGAAAATCTCAAGTTTTAGGTACCCAAAATATTTTGGGTCCTTAAGAGTTAGCAATAGTTCTTTTTGGAACTCAAATACATTTGACACCAATGTATGCATTCCTTTTCACGGGACATCTATATTTCATGTGACCGTTTTAATTATAATAATGGCAAACAATCTTATGATCACTAGTGGAGGTATCTTTAGCAAAATAATTCTTATAATATTTTTGCTTCAAGTTAGGCTTATACTCAAGTTCTCTTTTATCAAAAAGTTTTTGTGAGTCAAGCATATTATCCAATATCTTTTGCCCATTTGTAAATTTTAAAACAATCTCATTTAACTCATTGCCCTTTTTCTTGAGCATTTCGTTCTCATTTTTCAACTCATCTATGTGTGATTCTAAATGCTCATGTAAGATGCTAGATTTCCCATTTGATAATGCAATTTCATTATGCAATGTTATGTTCCTACTTCTAGGCATACAATTTTTGCATTTAGAGATTCATTTTCATTTTTAAGTTTTGCCATTTCTTTTTTAAGGCATACATTCTTTTTACCAATTTTCATCAACTCATTATACAAATTTTTAAAAGCATCATACAATTCATCATAGGTGGGATCACTTACCTCATTGAGATTATCATCCTCTCCTATTGCCATAAGTGCTAGGTTTGAAACTTCTTACGATTCTTCTTCATCACTTAAATCTTCCTCGCTATTATCTCAAGTTGCAACCATTGCTCTCTTCTTGAGTTTGTTGATAAGTGGACACTCTGATTTTATATGGCCAGACTTCTTGCATTCATAGCATGTGATTGCCTCCTTTTTCTCCCTATGGTTCTTGAAGTTTTTGAAATTTCTTCACTCTCCAGTTTTCTTGAAGAATTTTATGAACCCCCTTGCTAGTATGGCTAGCTCTTCATCATTCGGTTCACTCTTCCCATCACTCTCATATTTTGAAGATTTGAGAGCAATGCTTTCTTTTTTTCCTTATGTCCTTTTTCTGCTGCCAAATCTTCTTCATATGAAATGAGAGAACCAATTAAATAATCAAGAGGTAAAGTATTTAAATCTTTGCCCTCTTCAATAACGGTTCTTTTTGGTCTCCGTTCTTTTGGAAGAGACCTAATGATTTTCTTAACTTTTTCGCTATTTGAGAAGGTCTTTCCTAGGGCTCCTAGAGTGTTTACTATGTCCGTAAATCTCGTATACATAGAGTACACACTCTCATTTTGTTCCATTTGGAACAACTCATATTGTCGAGTGTATCTAATAATTTTTAACTCTTTCACTTGATTTGTGCCTTCATAAACTACTTCAAGTTTGTGCCAAATTTCATTAGCACTTTTATAACTAGATACTCGATGAAATTCTTTCTTATCAAGGGCACAAAATAAAACATTTATAGCTTTGGAATTTAGAGAAGTTTTGCTCTTCTCCAATTCATTCCATTCCCTTGAAGGTTTTGGAATATCTTCCCCGAATTCATTTTTAGTTAGGGGAAAAAACGAACCATTACATACAACTTCCCAAATTTCATAATCCAAAGTTTGCAAATAGATTCTCATTCTAGTTTTCCAATGTGCATAGTCATTACCGTCAAAGAACAGTAGTCTAGTTGTAGATTGTCCTTCTCTAAAGGTTGAGTCATTTAGGGTTGCCATGGATCTTTTACTCTAGACGATTAAGTCCTAATAAGAGAACAAGGCTCTGATACCAATTGGAATACAAGTATGCAACCCAAGAGGAGGGGTGAATTGGGATTCTAAAAACTATTCAATTTATAAAGAAAAATGCACAAGCAAATATAATCTAAATTCAAAGTAATAACAATTAACTTGATCACAATATAAAAAGATAAGGGAAGAGAAATTCAAACATAGAGATTTTTACGTGGTTCGGCCAACCTCGCATACGTCCACGCCTCCAAGCTTTCCGGCCTTGAGGATTCCACTAAGCAAGCCTCCAAGGCTTCAAATGCTTACACTTGACTTCCAAGGTGTCAATAACCTTTACAACTAAGAGATTATCACAATCTCTTTAACCCAAGTGTATCTCAACACTTACAATCGCTCAAAACAAAAGATTTCAAATTTGTTTTGCCTCTCACAATATATAAGATTGCACAATGATCCCCAACAGATGAAGCAGGAATGTGTTTTAAGCTCTATGAAGATTATATTCTCGAATTTGAGCTCAATAGTCGTGTTGTGATCCCCAATATTTGAATTTGAATTAACTTATTTATATTTGGAGCTGAAAAACTAGCCGTTACAAACTGTCGGCCTGAAAACAGTTCACCGTTAACTATTAATGGTTAATCGTTTACGCTGGTCAAAAGTTACCATTGGACCAAATTTCAAATAAATGGTTTACTATTTAGGATTACCCTTTCACCATTAAATTTTGAAGACCTGCAAGATGAACATCAGTTATCCGTTTATAGTAAACAGTTAAGGATTTGCATGAAGTGACTTCTCTGGATATTATCGGTTAACCGTTTGTAATAAACGGTTCGCCGTTTGTTTCTAGTAACCTGCAAAATAATTCAGCCTTATCTGATTTTATTAAACAGTGCCAGAGGAGTACAACCTTTAAATTCTAGATGTTATCGGTTAACCGTTTAAATATACGGTACACCGTTAAATTTCAGTAGCCTTTCCATCTTTTGTGTTTTTCGTTTTTCATGAACGGTTAGAGCTTAGGTAATATGTTGCTCTCTGGTATTAATCGGTTAACTATTTAAAAGAAATCGGTTCACTATTTATTTCCAGAATCACATTTTAAACCAGATTTTACAGAGAGTCTTTTTCTAATTTGAAAGTCCATCTTTTATGAGTATGAATGGAATGATTATTAAGGCTTTCATTTATTAAGAAATAGCTCCAACATTTTTATCAAAAACCATTTAAAATTTTTTATCATCAAAATCAATATTATTAACATATCCATGTTAACAAAATTCTTTCATATGCGTTGTTGTGCTCATATATTGAATTTGATAGTAAGGTATGCTTTATCTGTGATATAAAAGGGAGTTGAAAAAAATTAGAGATAAAGTTCATTACTGGACAACAACACCTGTTAGAGTTGAAAATTTTGAGAATGCAAAAAAAAAAAAAAAGAATTAGGTGTTAAGGAAACCAAAAACTTGGTACTTGATTGTTAAACTAAATGGCACTCCACTTACTTGATGCTTAGTACTGCATTGTTATATAAAGATGTATTTGATAGTTAGAGTGAAATTTGTCAAAGTTTATGTGTGAGTATATAAAAGTTTTTATAAGTTGACAGAACTTTTTTTAGGGACACGATATCTGACATCTAGTTTATTTTTTTGCCAAGATCTGTGAAATTAGATTGTCGATGAATGTATGGTTGCAATCACCTATTGATGGAATAAAAAATATGGCCACTAGGATGATTGTAAAGTATGATGAGTATTGAGATGTTATTCACAGAGTTCTTGTAGCGGTGACTACGTTAGATCCCAGGCGTAAAATGCTACTAATTAACTTTTTTATTTTTAAAATACATGAGGAAAACTGAAATTGAAAGGGTGCGTAAGTTATTCATTTATTTAGTGCATGAGTGTGAAGTAAAGCCTTTATCAAATTCAGGTGGGGGGGGGGGGGGGGGTTTAATGGTTCAGCCAATTCTCAAGCTGCTACAATAAGGGATTCTATTATGTTGGACTTAGACTTGGATGAAATGGTTGATGAGTGGGCATCATTCAAAAATGAAAACACATAAAATACTCATTCCAAATTAGAATTGGAGCTTTATCTTAAGGAAAGTGTTTTGCCTTTAACTAGTCAATTTGATATTTTGTCATGGTGGAAGAATAATCAAGGCAAATATCCTATACTTGCAAAGATTGCAAGAGACTTTTTGGTTATTCATGTATCAACAATTGCTTTTGAATCCACTTTTAGCACTGGAGATAGACATCTGATCCCTCATTGCAGTAGATTTCATCCATTTACAGTGGAGGTATTAGTGTGCACTCAAAATTGGTTTTGGCTTGAATAAAACATATATGGACAATTTATTTATTAGAATCAAATGAATTTGTTGTATTATTTTTATTATCAATTTATCATTAATTGGTTCTCTTGTGTTATTACGTTTCTGATTTGTGCATTTTTAAAAAACATAGAATTCTAGAGGAAGCAATACTTTCTGTGGAGCATTTGATTGATTAAAGTTTGATAAATGAGTAACAATCAAATGAAGTAGATGATTGAGAGTTTAGTCTTTAGACCAGTGGTTTCAAGTTTGAACTTTGAATTATATATTTATGTTATGGATTTGTATTTGTGGATGTTTATTGCTTTGAAACCTTGAATTTTAGGTTTTTATATTTGTATTGTATTGGTTTTAGAATTTGGATATGTCATATGTCATATGATTTATATTTTATTTTTTCTAGAATAAATTTATTTTTTCTCATAACAAGTTGAGTTTAAGCTATTCGGGTTCAAAATCTAGAATCTAGAAATCTATATTTTTTTGGGTTGAACTTGGCTTGAGCCCGTATTGAAGAAAGCAGGATTCAAATTCAGGTTTGGTATAGAGAATTATGGAAAGGCCAAACCCGAAACTGGAAATTACCATCCCTAACCCCACCCGTACCTTCCCCTAACTTATATTATCCAAAACATTTCCAAAATGGAAATGCATAGAAACCATTAATTGTTTTAGAAGAATTGAAAGTGTACGAAGGTTGGTAAACTTATCCGAATCCCAATTTGATCTTGTTCTAATGGTATAGTAGCAAGCTCACATCATCTCATTAAATAAATCAGCTGACACTGATAGTTTAATTTTTAATTAACTAAATTAAAAAAATCATTTCTCTTAAAAAAAAAACAAAAATGATGGACCCAAGCCCAAACCCACCAAGACCACTATACTTTGCTTTCGCTTTTAATTTTGGTTCCCAAACCCCCCCGGGCCCCACACCCAAAGGATTGGCCAATCCCAATACCAAATTTACACATTAAATTTAGATAATCAATGGATAAAATCGTGATATTGAGGATTCAAGAATTTAATCGATTCAGGATTGTTATGATCAAATTGGAAATGATTATTCAAAAATTTATCCATTGATTATCGTGATATTCAGGATTGGAATGTATTTTTTTGTCCTATTTTACTATTTATGATCAGATTGGAAATGATTATTCCTCCCAGTTCATGATGGAATGGGATCAAGATTGGCTACTCCCAATCGGAAGCTCCCGATTGCTAACTCTAATGTGTATGTCAAAAATCAAAACGATGTACAATTGAAGAATCAATCTACTTTGAATTCCCTAGAGTGTTTCTTATTTGTATAGTCAATAAAATCTTAATAAATCATTATTTTTGATAAGAAAAAAATAACTAATTGAATTATAATCTAATAAATAGTTCTTGAATTGGGTTAATAAATAAATAATTTAATTGAATATTAATTTATTAATATTTTACTGTTCAACTTTTTCTAGTTTATCATTGTGTAAAGTTCCCATAAAATTCTTTTCAATTTCGCTCCAACAGTGAGAATTCATAATTTTTATCCTTTCGCAGTAATTTAATGCACTCTATGACAATGAATATGATCAATTCAGGCCATAACATCCTTCCCAAAAAGAAAAAAAAATTCAAGAGTGAACATCTGAATTCGAATCTACTCCAACTAAAGGTGTCCACTGTCCAGAAAATAAATAATATCCAAACTAAATTGATGTAGCAGCATTAAAATAAAATAAATTACATAAAAGTTTAGAATTCCAAGAAGAAACGTACGAGTGCATGACGTGTTATTAATTGGATAAAACGGAGGGTCCGCTTATGTTACATTTGTTGGAAGTAACAGCAACGACATAACCAGTTGACCCATGTAAGAGCAGCACGTGGCGTTCAGAAGTCATTTAAAAAATACTGTACAAATCAATCCCAAAAGCGTCAACGGAAAAGTCAATATAGGATTCCTTACAATAGCCGGTTGAAGTAATTTGCGACATATCAATGAAAATTTCAAATTTCAATTATTTATTTATTTATTTTCCCGTCTAGGCACGATCCAGGTCTAGCTTTCAAACTTTTCTGAAACAACTAATTCATTCATAATGCTTTGTCACCATTTGAATTGTATTTTATACAAACTTCTTTGAATCAATTAGCTAATGCTCCGTTTATCGAAGGACGCAACTTCTCCCCCCTCTTCCATAATCATCGAAATAACTCAAACTATCCAAAAATAATATAACGTTTCCCACGTGATATGTTACAATGTATTTAATTATTATAAATTAAAAATTTATAATCTCCAAAAACATAACAAAAATCCTACCCAAATAAAATATTCATGTTCATTTTTCTTCCATCTAAACTCATCTCCATTTTATGTTGTTCCCAAATCCCAGCCCGTTTCTCATGCTCTTCCAAGGATAACAACAATTTCCCCAAAAACCTGCATACTACAGATAATTTTACTGGTTTGAGTTTGTTATTTTAAATTTATATTTACTATGAGTTTCAAGTGGATTTGGTATTGAGAAAAAAAAATCTCTGCATGTTTTTTAATTATTTATATTTTAATTTTTAATCATAAAGATCACATTAAAAAAAGTTAATTATAAATATATTTAAGCTAAAGTTATTACTCGTGACCTAGTTAATTATAAATAATGATCTTCACTGACTCTATCAAGTCCCATGGCTTAATAGCCTATCCAACATGAAAAAAATAAGAACCCCCACCCCCACTAGAAACAAACTACATATATATAAGATAGATACAATGAGCTTTTATAAATTTAAGTTAAATATTGCTAACATTTTATTTTCTTTGTTAATATTGACGACAATGCTTATATATTGATTAAAAGACGGAGTAAGGCATTTATCTTATTGATGATAATTTGCTTACAACATAAACATTTTCTTTTAGATTGATAGATATTGTGCATTTATTTTAATGTAGAAACTTTAATTTCTCATTTACATTGATAAAATTTAAAATTGAGTATTTTATGTGTATTTTTAAACTAACGTAACTTCATAGTTTGAATTATATAATTTAAAATTTTTATGTATTATTGAAATTAATTTTTTTAATATTTGTAAGTTTAAATCTAAGAACCCACAAGGTGATGCGAATCCCATAATGGAACTTTCAAACCCACTCTTAATTTAAAGCTTCAACTTCCCAAGAAAGTTCTAAATAGATTTAAGACCAACAAAACCTTGATCCAATGCTTAAGAAAAAATGAACCAAATGTATAGAGAATGATATTGACACCACACTCAAGAAATAGATGAGAAGGTGAGTGATAAGTCTAAATTTAGAACGCCACAAGAATACAAATTCTTGATAAGTTTACTAGTTCTCAAAAGAACCAAAGAAAGAACAATATTTCAAATTCAAATAATATTAGTCTCTAATTTTCTTACATAGCAAAGTTGCAGTTTAAATAGACCAATAGAAACCCAAGATCATAAAAATACAAATGAAAATATTAGAATAATCCTCCAAGTATAAGTTTGTCAAAGGATGCTTCAAAAGTTTTCACCAACCCACTATAATTAATGTTATCTTTGACAAATTTAATGCTATTTTATTATAATTAATACTGTCATTGACAAACTTAATATTAGTTCACCATCATTGATGGTAGACTTATCTTAAATATTGACAAACTTAAAACAAAACAAACAAATGAAGTTGAAAACAAAGGAGTTGTTGAAAATCCCAAGTCTAAACAAACTGTGATGAATTGGTCATAACTCCTTCTAGAAAACTCTAAATCTAGCTCTGTAAAATGCATTGGAAAGCTAACTTAATTATATTTCGAACTGTCTATAGCTTGCACATTGCTTCTGGCTCAATCAATATCAGTTTTATTCTAAATTTAACCTTTTTATATTTGATCTAAATTGTGTATTTGGCTGCCCAATAGCTTGAATAATGCCCATAATGTCTTATCTTCTCTTTAGGCCCAATTCATGATATCTTATATCTTGAATTGCATTTTCAATCCATATTTTCTCAATTAATCAATTTAAAGCAATTTGTATCTTTTTTGCTTTAGTTCTTGTAATTAGGCTTCTATGAATATACAAATAATCACTTGAACCTTTAATAATATTCCCTTGATGGTTCTCATAACAAGGATTGAGGATAGGTTTAGTAATTGTTAACATTCACTAAACAAAATATTTTTTGAAAAATAAAAAAAAAACTTGATGTGGGATTGTGGGTGAGCTTAGTAATTTATTTATTTTTTTCGGATATGTGTGATGCCCCTTGCCATCCTCATTTAGCATTCCCTAATCTAAGTGAATTTACAAAATGGAACAATAGAAAATGGATTAATAATGTATGGAAAAGTATTTGGTGAATTCGATTCTCCAGTACATTCCTCTAATCTTCAAACCCTTGTACGCGTCGTGATTTTCTTTTTTTCCCTCTATAAAATTTACTTGTTAACCCGTTAACAAGTAATTTTTCATAACTCTTTCATCAGGTTGCCCACCTTTTGTTTAATACCTTCATTTGACAGTTGCACCTGTACTGCATTTCAACTTAACTTCGTTCCCATCCGTTGGATTTGAAAATCACGTATCTAACGATCCATAATAGCAGGCTGTTTGTTACAGAAAATTTAATATAGGCAGAAAATGGAAACAAGTAATATGTCATAAACAAACTGCACATCAAAAAAAAAAAAGAATGCTGATCCAGAAAACACACCACGCGCAGAATCAGCGCGTGAAATACTTCACACGCCCCCCTCTACGTATTGTTAAGCAAAAACCCACGTCTAACACTCGCGGAGAGGGACCTAGTAACTGTTGAAATGGAGGACAAGATGAAGGTGATGGGTGTGGTGGGCAGCGGCCAAATGGGCTCCGGAATCGCCCAGCTCGGCGTCATGCACGGCATGGACGTGTGGCTCGTCGATACGGACCCAGACGCGTTGGTTAGAGCCACCAAATCAATCTCAAGCTCCATCCAAAAGTTTGTCTCCAAAGGCCAACTCTCCCAGGCAAGGTCTCTCTGTTTTGTTCTTGTTACTTTCAATTTTGATGAGTTTGCTTTCTAGGAGCTTACCGATGTTTTGATTGATCAATATAGTGTTATGATTTTTGTCCAACTCATAATTTCAATCACTAACAAATAAGTGAGGTTAGCTGCTTAGGCTTGATTCGTATATTTGGACTTCCCAGGAGTATAATTATCTTATCTAATTCTTCCTTATGATTGGTTGTAACTGGAAAGTTCATTTGGAAATTTATTGTTTCATTGCTTCTGTTGTCGAATTTTTGCGAAATTACTTCGTGCTTTTCATATACAAGAACAAGATGGGCTTGCTATGTTTTTTCTTTCTTTTGTGTTTAATTTTGGGGGAGAAAATCCTTGGCCCTTGTAAATGTTAAATGCTACATAGATACGAATGATACGCACATAGTTAGAAATTCCTTTAATCTTCTTGTGATTTTAACAACGATGGCTTTGCCCGTAGGACATGCTTAATTTGATGTTTTTTTTTCAACTTTTTGTCGGGGACTGTGGAATTTATTGCTTGTTAGTATGATGTCATTCAGTTGGTTGTGGCTGTCGCCAAATTTATTAGTTGAAATCTTGCTTTCTGATAGTCTGATTTGCATTCCTCAAATGGTAAAAACAGTTTCAGGGATTGCTTGGAAATTTTTGCAAGGATTTGGTTGGACCATTTGTTTATATTTTTATGAGTATGCTTAAACGTTATCATCCTCTGAATGTTGGGTAATTAAGAATTTAGCTGGTGCTCCTAGCCTGCACCACTGGCGACCTTGTTGATTTATTAGATTGAAAAAGTTTGTCATCTTTAATTAGCCAGGCAGTGGGTACTGATGCTCTGAGACGTCTAAGGTGTACATCAAATTTGAAAGACCTTCATTCAGCAGATATTATAGTTGAAGCTATTGTGGAGTCTGAAGATGTAAAGAAGAAGTTGTTTTCGGAGCTTGATAAGATTACAAAAGCTTCTGCTATTTTGGCTTCGAATACAAGCTCCATATCTATTACTCGGTTAGCATCTGCGACCAGTAGACCATGCCAGGTGATGCTCAGAATATCTGATAACAACACCTAGTTACACTAGCCAGGCTGTTAGATTTATTTATTTTTATTAATGTTGAAATATCTTATTTAGTAACTTTGGAGTAGAGTATGTTAGTATTAGTGTTGGAATTGCATTAGCATCTTTTTTTGTTAACGATAGTAAAATATGATTAAATGGGTGCATTTTCTTCATTTTCTTTTTCTAATTGGTACTTCCTGTCAGCTGTGGCAGACGGAACTTCACTGAACTATTCTTTTACACTTAACTTTTGATCTTCCAGTCTACCACTTGACCTTAAACTCAAGTGTATAAGGGTTTTTGACAAAAATATTTCTCATGTAACCCAAAAGAGTTGAATGATGGATAGCTGGTTTATACACATAGTTTTGTGTTGGAGATGGATCATCTGCTAATTTAATCTTAAATTAGAAGTCTAATTTTCTAAAGCTGTCTCCCCATTCTCTCTTGTTGCCTGCCTTTCCCTTTACTTGGAACATAAAACCTCAATTCATTATTGCTTGTTTCTGATTTTGTGTATGTATTCTCGTCATCTGTTTATTGCATTATAAATTTGAATTCTTGTTTGTGCATTGCATTTCACTACAATTAAATTAACATTTTTACCAATTTTGAGATGTTAGATTTAGAAGTCTCAGTAAGTGGAAGCGAGATGCTATTGTTGCAGGTGATTGGCATGCATTTTATGAATCCTCCTCCCCTAATGAAACTAGTTGAAGTCATACGAGGGGCAGACACATCAGATGAGACATTCCGTGCAACAAAAGCCTTGGCAGAGAGGTAATTGGATCAGATAATATTCTCCATGGAACTTGACTTTACTTTTCTACTTGCTCTACCCATCTCTTGAAAACAATCATCTTCCCACCATCCAGTTCATGTGCACATGAAGAATAGCCTGGAAAGAGGGCCATTGATGGGCATGCCTCTGTTTATCTCATATTTGTCCGCTAATTACACCACTTTGACTGCTGGATTTGCAGGTTTGGCAAGACAGTGGTATGCTCTCAGGATTATGCAGGCTTCATTGTAAATCGAATCTTAATGCCCATGATAAATGAAGCATTTTTCACTCTTTATACTGGAGTGGCAACAAAGGAAGACATTGATGCAGGGATGAAGCTGGGAACAAACCAACCGATGGGTCCATTGCAACTTGCAGATTTCATTGGGTTAGATGTCTGCTTGTCAATAATGAAAGTCCTTCATACTGGTCTGGGGGACAGTAAATATGCTCCCTGTCCTCTTCTCGTGCAGTATGTTGACGCCGGTCGGCTCGGAAAAAAACGAGGTATTGGAGTTTATGACTACCCTAGAGTGACTGAATCAGTAAAACCAAATGCTCGTCTTTGAAATATGTTGTATTGCTAGAACAATAAGGTTGGTGGAGTGCCGTATTAAATATTGTAATGTTCATCTTTTCATTCAAGATGATTGTGCGACACGTTAGCCTAAGCTAGCCATCCCACAGGGAGTATTTCCTTTTTCATCTTACTTTATATTGTTGTCATCTATGTAAAAAAGTTAAAAGGGGGTCTCATATTGGGAGAAATTTCTTACAGTAATAGCAAAGTGGAAAAGTAAAATGAAACATTATATTCATAAATTCCAGTGTCCCGTGCTTTCTCTTGTATTTATTATTTCCTTCTCATGGTTTCCTATTTTTGCGCCAAATCTAATGCTGAAAATTTCAAATAGCTTTTTAGCAATTTACCAATGGCTATTTATTTCAGTTTAGAAAACCTTTGGCAATGGATTACTTACCGGTCAGCTAAACATCAGATCAATTACTATGAAGCTTTGTTAAATGTTTTCTGAATTTTTGAATGACTCGTGCTGCTTCCATTGTTTTTGCACAACCTAAACATTTATCCCTCTTAGTAATTTGATAGAACTTGGTTGTAAAATCTGCATTGAAGGTGATATGCATGTGGCACAATATCTAATTTGGTGTTACTGAGATCCTGAATCTGCAGTTATAATTGTTGTTGCGTTTACTTGATCAAGTAGATTGGAATTGCAGCCATAAAAGTTTTGCAAGCTTCAGCAGAAAGTGAAGGAGCTTTGGGATCCAATAAAGCAAACCAGAATCTGAGATAAAATTCATTCTAATGGTACTATGGTAGAATAAACATTTGCATGTTCAAGGGTGAAAAGTAGATAAGAAAATGATAACATTATTATACTCATGCTTGTCTTTAAGTTGCTCATTCATTCCATCTTTGAATTGCATCAGCCTCCCTCAAGCAGCATAATTTTTTGACCTTTAACCACATGCTAGCGTCAAATTTAGTGCTTGCCAGCTTGGAGAATCTTTCTGTGTGAGACAAAGAAATCTAATCGAGCCCCTAAATTTCAATGCAAGTGACCCACAAAAGAGAGCCTATTGAGAGTTATTACCTCCATCTTGACCATTGATTATCTAATGTCCGGGCCCACAACATTACCCCTTGCCTAAAGTTGTCATTATCGATTGGGGTTATGTCCACCCAACCCCCAAATCGTTTGACATTTTCCAACCTGCACTCAATTTTTTTGATATTTTTCACGACACACCCAATTCTGTTAACTTACCGTTACTTTTAACGGAACTATTTGAAAGTGAATGAAATGTCTGAAATACCCCTAATCTTGAATTAGAAAAAAATTAAATGAAATAAAATGTTAATTCAATACTTAATATTTACATTAAAAGTTCTTAATTAAAGGTAATTAATAAAAATTTCATCAATTAATTTATTAAATAAATTTAATTTATCATCATTAAATAATATTTAGGACATAAATTTTTAAATATATCATTTGACCGTTAGAATAAACGGTTAAATTAACGGATTTAGGTGTGGATTGAATATTGTTAAAATATTTAGGTGCATAATAGAATATGTTGAAATATTTGGGGGCAGAGCGGAATTAACCCTATCGATTGGCATTATCTTTCTGTAAAGAGATCGAAGTGGAATCCAATGAACAACTAAATTATTGAAAAGAGAAACAAAACCGAACGACATCATTAGATAAGAAAGCACATAGAAAGACATTGAAGAGCTTAGAAAAATTTTGAGAACAAGGCTTGCCAGTAGCAAACTAGCAATGAAGTTCTTGTTCCAGTGTCCATGTTGCTCATGTTTCTGTTTTATGAAGCCGAAGGCTGGCAAGCCAAAGATCAAAGATGCCAAGGCCAAGGAAGTGAAGGAAGCAAAACCACAAAAGGAAAGTGAAGCCAAGCCAGAAAAGGAAGCCAAGACAGATTAAAAACTGAAGCTCCATTACGCCAAAAATTATGCATGGATTTACTATGTATGGCTCTCTTTCTTTTCATTATGTGGAAGTAATTAATTGTCCGAAGCTGCATTTTCATCCAAAGTTCATGTGAATACTGGCTTCAGATCCTTTTATAATTGTATGTTGCCTCTGCTTTATATCAATTGCAATGTATAAAAGAATAATAATATTTGGTAAAGCCCCTTTGCCTATGTTACTATAATATGTATTAAGATTATGTTAACTTCTCATCTTAAATGGATTCAATTTTCAGCTTCTGGAGGTCAAGTTTGACTGTTAAAATGCAGAATTTTGTTTAACTTCTTTTGGTTAAGATTTAGATTTTTCATTTCCATTGCGTTATTGAGCCTTGGTTTATGATTAAGCTAGGAAGTAAGAAGCTTAGTAAATGTTACAGTAAATTTTCGGAGCAATTCCGAAGTGATTACTGTTTGGCACGTGTTTGTTAAACACTCACTGTATTAGTTTGAGGGGCAACTTAGGCAATTGGTTAAAGCTCCTTATAGAATTAAGGGCCCAATTTGTCAACATCAATTAATTTTAATATTTTTTTATTTAATACCTTTAGATTTTTATAGTTTGTAATTGACAAATCAATCTCAGAGTATAAATTTTTTAAATAAGATTTTATTATTTATTTAAAGAATTAAATCAGAATTTAAGATTTTAAAAAATACTTTAATTAAAATTTTTTAAATAAGAAATGATCATTTCTATTCAAATTTGAAGAATTATTTTTTTCTCTTTAATTTATATTTTATTATTTTTTTAAAGAAAAAGAGAAAGATGTTTTAATTACTATTAATTTTTCCTTTAAAAAAATTGTTATTTAATTAAAATAATATTAACTATTCTATTTGAAGAGTTTTTTTTTTTAAAAAATATCAAGTAAGCAAATGAATGTTTGAAGAGTAACATTTATAAAACCTTTTGGAGATGTTTTAAAATAAACAGGGGCTTTAGGCCAAAAAATAAATAAAAAATAAAAAAATATTATAGGAAAATATGAGAAGATATTAATAGAACATTAGGTTGTAATGTTACTTATTAATATAGCAATGTGCGAATAAAAATCTTAAAAGCAACACCACCATCATTTTATTTTATTTATTTATTTGTTTAATCATAAGGAGAGATAATGTTGATACAACATAATTAATATATGAAAGAATTTCACAAGAAAAATGATTAAGTTTTCAATTTGAATTTTGATTAGACAAGTATGGTAAGAAAATAAAGAAATATTGATGACCAGGTAGTATCGCGCTTGCCCAATTAGTTATCCAATCTATTTCCATTTTTGCAATTCAAACGCTGATCCTGCCTATGAGTATCGAAACTAAAATCGATCATGCTTGCAAGAAGTTTATTTGGAGCGGCAAGAATTCTCAGCGGAACATGATTCTTGTTAATTGGGATAAGCTTTGCCAACCTAAAAGTTGTAGTGGGTTGGGCTTCAAAAACCTTGGCTTGATGAACATAGCGTTGTTGACGAAGGTGGGATAGAATCTTGTTGCGTCGCCAAGTAGTCTGTGGTCGCAACTGATGCTTGCTAAGTACGGTTTGGATCATGCAAACCTTCCCCGTGTCTTGCCAAGTTGGGGAAGTCTATTGGGAAAGTTTGCAATGATACGATGATGGGGATCCTTTGGAACATAGGGAATGGCAGGAAAGTTCGGTTTTGGTGGGATTGCTGGGTTACTAAAACTCAACCTCTGATTTTCTATGCTGTTGCTTCAGTTACTAACAATATTATAAATAAGATTGCTGCTGCGTTTGTGGATGGCAATGGTAATTAGCAGTGGGGGAGTTTTGACTATTTACCTCCAAAAAATATCCTCGTTTGAGAGAGGCGAAGATCAAGTATATTGGGCTAGTTAAAATAAAGGGATATTCATGGTGAATCAACCTATATGCCATGCTATTTCTAAGGCCAAGTACAGTGAGAAAGATCAGATTTGGGGTATTGCGTGGAGTTGGAAGGGTCCCCAAAGCGTTCATATTTTCCGGTGGCTAGTGTTGCACAATCGATTAAAGATGAAAGCTGAATTAACGAGGCGGCATATCCAGATTGGGTGCGGTTGTGATTGTTGTGGCTATTCTTTTGGAGGATATGTTGCATGTCCTTCGCGACTGCATGGTGGCTAAAAGGGTTTGAAACCGTATCATCCCTGTGAATTCTCGACATCAGTTTTATTCTGTGAATCTAAGGGATTGGCTGTGTAATCTGCAGAGCAAACGGCTGTTTGGTTCAGAGTTGAATTGAAGTACTCTCTTTGGTGTGGCTATTTGGCAGCTTTGGTTTTGGCGCAATCAGTTTCAATTCAACCGTTTGTCTTTAGATAGCACGTATGATCAGTAGTTATAATAGACCTGGGATTGTGGGCTTCTGTGCGGTTCGTATCATCAGGATCAAGGCCTCAGGCAAACACTCAAAGCCTAATTAGGCCTCGTTCGGTGGTTTCAGGGATAGTGGTCCCGGTTCCAACCCGCCACTATTATTGGTCGAATAATCTTCCTTTAGAAGTACATTAAGCATTTCCAACTAACACAAAAAATTTGTACCTGTACCCCTCTTCCACATTAAATAATGTCACGTTGTATTCGTGTCTCACTCACATGTTAGTATTTATTTTCTTTTCGTCAACTGTTTATTTACGTTATATTATTGCTTCCCTGTTAACAGATAAACAATGGGGATCTATGAAGTTGATAGTGATGGATTCCGATGGCAATGGGGAGGGGAGAAAAGGAGATTAATTTTTTTTGTATTTATTTTTGATATTTTGTGTATGTCTCCATCCCCCCTCTCCATCTCCGTCAAAATTATTTAAAATAATCCTTATTTCTTCTCCGAATAATAACAGAGGATTTTCGATCCCCGAATAACTAATATTTTTTTTTGTTTTCGATTTTGAGTTAATCATATTAAAATAAAAAATTTAAATGAAAGTAAAGTTCGAAATATATCTTACATTAATATCCATTACAAAAGTCACATACATTAAATTAGTAAGTAACGCAGCTTGCAAAGGATACAAACTATCATAAACAAATTAATAACTTAATACAAAATTGTTACAAAAAAATCAAATTTAGATTCAAAATTAACTTTTCAATGGTGGCGTGGACACTTTATAAATGTGGACTATTCCCTTTACAATACAATAGTTAAGTCGAAGCAAATCAAGAGCAAATATTAGATTAGATTAGATTAGATATTCAAATTATGATTTGCTGTGGGCAATTATAACATCTAAAAAAAATAGATTTAAGATAAATAAAAAATAGATTTAAGTTTAAAATATTTAATGAATATTAAAATTAAAGCAAAAGTTTTGGGTTAATAGAATTTGTCCTGTCTTTTTAATGTCCTAATTAAAAATTTAGGACTTTAATTAGTTAATTAGGCCTAAAAGTTTAATAATATAAATATTTTAATATTTTTTATTTTTACCAATACTTATAATTTTAAGTATTCAAATGTTATTATTTATTTACTAGTACTTTTAAAACATAAAAATAAAATTAAAAATTAAAATGGAGAAATGGGTAGGGGATGTGGATTCCATCTCATTCCCGTCCCCTCTCCGAATAAGAAATTAGGTAAAAAAATTTCTCCGTCCCTTCTCCGAATAAGAAATTGGGTATGAAATTATTCCTATACCCTCCCCGAATAGGAAAAATCCCCGAGGATATCCGTCCTCGTGAGGATTTTTGTCATCCCTAATTCCACAACCTTAGTATTTTATCTTTTTTTTTTAATTTTTGTTTTATTTTTATTTACTTTCTTATTAAGTTTAAAATCATTTCCATCCTTAAAACAATATTTGTTAACTAGGTTAGAATTAAATTTATAGAGGTTTGATTTAGTTTTTCCTATTCTAATATATTCATGTGCTTGTGATTAAATTTTAAAATTAAGTTTTTAAGCACGATAGCCGCTAGAAGCCTTATTAGGTCCAGTTATTTATGCATATTGAAATAAGAAGAATTCAGAAGCTCAAATTAAATTTGAGAACGAGAAAAGTGTTGATTAGTAATAATGTCTTGAATTAGGAGATAAAAGTTATTGTGAGAAAATTTTAACTAAAATTCTATTATCCAAATTGCATTATAAATAAAGTATTTTTTACACACAAAGGGACAGGTGCTAGTAAATATTCCAAGAAAAAAGAAATTCCATTGTAATCATTATTTTAATTGTGAAAATTATTTTCCCAGCGTATGAAAGCAGGCCCAGTGTTGAACTACGTGAAACTATTGTGTCTTGTTCACTATTTTACTCATACCTTTTTAATTTTTTAATTAACAAAAAATCTGCTTTAACAAATTCATATTATTTTAATCAAATTTTTTCCTCCACTAAAGAATAATATTTATAGTACTTCTCTATCTTCAATAATAAAAATTTAAAAAAATTATAATATTAATTAAAAAAAGATAAGTTATTCTTTAATATTGAAAAGAGAGAAGAATAATTTTATTTAAAAAATTTTGTTTAAATTGTTTTTTGGAAACGCTCTTATGCACTGGCACAATAAATTAGACGGCTATATATTATACAACAATGAATAAGGTCTAAATTAATTTTTTATTTCAAAATTCAAATTTTGATTAATTAAATAAAGCTGTCGGAAAACATCCAACCATACCATGGAGCCCATATGATTTGATTAAGCACATGCAAAATTTGATTTTTAGTTAATATAGAGATCAAAAGGAGATAGATAGCCATATATAAAACAAGAGTTATGTTTGTGTTTCCATAGCCATCACCCAACATAAAAATACACTTAGCAATAACGCACCAAAATCCTTTTCTTGTTTTTCATTTATGCAAAGAAAACTGAGTGTACGTGGAAAGGATTTTCTTTTGAATCATTCAGTGTCTTTCTCACCAACTTGAAAGTAGCCCTGCCATCTTCTGCAGCAATGGTATGGTAAGTTCCATTATTTTTTTTGGATCCTAAGTGTAGCTTTATTGTACTAAAAACAAATATAATCATTGATGGCCTACGATGTCTGTATAAAAGAATATGATATGAATGCGGCTTATTGTGATGAAATTAGGAATTGACAGAGAATTTAAAACTCTGTACTTTGAAGAAAAAATTCTTTGTTAGCTCTGAATTGAAGATTCTAGAGTTAGAAAGATTCCATTCCACATATATAAAAGCGATTCACAGTAAAACAGTTGCCTGAGAAAATAGCTAGTGGCACCACGGCATGTGATATTTCCTTTTTTGGTTTCATGATCTTTAGTGTGAATACATAAGCCATTAGCTTCAACTTCTGCTATGGTCTCAGTGCCGCTGCAAGGTTAGAATAGCATCATACATAATTCCTGGTCCACGTTATTTGGTTTCTACGGATTTTGTGTTCAAAAGTTGAAAAACTCATGGTTTGTGTGACAGTTCAAGAGTGTCTAATGAATTAGGAACAACCTATATAAGAGTGCCATGGCTGTGACTTTCAAGCTTGATTCGTCCTCCTTTGCTTTTATAATTGATATTGCACTGGCTTTTTGGTCACAACTATTGAAACCAAATCAATAAACAAGATCAATTTGGAATCCCCAAGAATCACTCTAAAGAACTTGATCTCTGATAAATCTCTAAATAGAACTTAAAGTGAGTTGGCCTGGTAATTGAAATCAAGAATATGATGAAAACAGAAACAAATCAAACACATACTGCACAAAGATTTATAGTGGTTCGGCCATTTTTTTCTGCCTACATCCACTGTGAAAAGAGAAGCAAGCTTTCACTAATTTATGAGTTCACAAGATACAATAATGAAGAGTATGTGTAACTAAATGAATCTTCTTTCGGTAACAGATCATAACACTTATTATATAGAAGTATAACCATTAAGAAAGACCCCTAAGAGACCAGCCCACGTTTTTTGGTTTCCCAACTAAGCTAACTCAGTTGTATCCATGCGAATAACAAATTGAATGATCTCTTGAATTGCTTAAGGACACTTGTCAAGTGTTCATATAATCTGCTACTCAAAATGCAAATGTGGCTGTCGTTTGAATTAGTTATACACATGTTTCATATGTATAACTAATTCATCTAGTCGATAAATTATCCTTGGCACACAGTTTCTCTAAACTGTTATGGCTGACAGGTCGTCACTTTTTCACACAAGCATCTGACATGCCATATACACTCCCATATCCAGATTTGAGCTTCACCTCTTCAATATTCTCTACCTTGAACTCAAATTAGTTACTCGTGAGCTTCAACTTTTCACCTTACATTTGCTTGTTTAGAGCTTGCAGATTTCAGCCGAGTTCATACAAAACTCAAGCTTAGCAATTGGTACACCCTTTGTCAGCATATCTATAATGTTGTCATCAATGTGGACTTTCAGCAGCTTCAACACCCCTCTTAACACTACTAACTTGACAAAGTGAAGCTTAATGTCAATATGCTTTGTTTTTTCATGATGCACCTAGTTTTTGTTTAGGCAAATTGCACTTTGACTTTCACAGTGAACACCCATATGCTTTTGTTCATACCTCAACTTTGTAACCATTAATGTAAGCCAAATTACCTCTTTAATGGCTTCTGCTGCTGCAGTATATTCTGCTTTAGTTGTTGACAAAGCAACAACACTTTATAGTGAGGCTTTCCAATTTATGGTGCAGTGGCTGAGTGTGAACAAGTATCTTGTTCGAGACCTCCTTTTATCAAGGTCCCTTATATACTTAGCATTCACATAACCTTCAACATTCACTTTAGTAGCCATTTCGACTCCATACACAAGACTATAACCAATAATACCATTTAGATTCCTTAGAATCCATATAATTGCCTTCTAATGTTCCTTACTTAGATTTACCATATACCTAATCACAACACGTACAACATAAGAGACATCTGGCCTAGTTAGAACCATTGCATATATCAAACACCCTACAACACTTGAATATGGGATTGAACTTATTTAAGCCTTTTCATCTTCAGTTTTTGGACACTGTTGGCAAGACAGTTTGGAATGGGCTAGCAATGGTGTCTGAACTGGTTTTGAGGTCTCCATTTCAAACATTTCAAGTACTTTCTTAATTTAGTTATGTTGTGATAGCCTTAAGACACCTTTATTTCAATCTCTAGTCAAATCCACTCCAAGGATCTTCTTGGCAGCTCTAAGATCTTCATCTCAAATGTACTCTTCAATTGTTGCTTCAACTTATTTATCTGATTCATACGTTTATAGGCAGTGAGCACAACATCAACATAAAGCAACATATAAATTTTACCACCATCTCCTAGATCCTTATGATATACACAACAATAAAAGATCTCAAGGCCGAACATCCGATAGCCTGCATCAACAATACATAAGCCACAAATGTCATGGCCCAAGCTTTCACATGGCCTGGCCTATGGAGAATTATAGAGCCATGGAGACTTGTGTAAAGTATCTAGATATTTGCTTTGTAATTAATGTGTAGTTATGATAACTCTAGAGACACTCTAGATGCTTCTTTGTACTCTATAAATAGGAGAGGGCCTCAATTGGCTAAATGAATCACAAGCAATATACAATTCCAGCACACATCGCTTTGTAAGCATTTTATCGAGCAATATAAGTTCTTTCCTCCCATCCTTTGAGAGTTAGAGTGAATTCTTGTTCCGCTATTCGAATCCAGCAACGGATTTGGGTGTAAGGCTGACTTAGGGCCAAGAAAGAGCAAATTTGGCGCCTAAGGCCACACGGCTTAGCGTGGGATCAGATTGGGCCGTGACAGTTGGTATCAGAGCCGCGCTTGTCATCTCTCGAAGCTCTCGTTGCGAGCTCGCCAAGCGCTTGAATGCGGCACCACGCAGGTCCCCACCCTTTTGGGCGCAAGGGTCGACAAGCGAGACGAACAGGCGGGTTCTCACACCCGTAAGCGTTCGCACTAAGTAGGACAGTGTCTGCACGCGGGTCCTCTCCCCGGATTGAGGACGAGTAGGCAGGGAGTTCATGGGTGAGATTGGCAAGCCGATCTTCATGCTTTCGCGCGGAAGTGCACATTTGCGAGGCGTACTCTTCATGCACGAGGACGTGCATGGTCATGGCGGTGGGAGAATGTCACGGACCGCAATCGTGACACCCAAGATATGCGCTTGTACGCTAGTATCGACGATGGTTGTGCTGATTGTTGGAGACGTGCTTCATGGGCGTGTGTGTGGGGAATACAATGTCCCTAGACTCTTTGGAGTTCAGGCAGACCGACCTGGTTGAGTTTGGGGAGTTTGTCGCTAGTCGAGGACTTAACCTTGAAGAGGGGTCTAGGCGAAGCCCTACACACACTGGTTGGGAACTAGAGCCGTTCTCTTGATGAGCCCAAGGCAGGGCGAAACAAGTCGATATTGTGCCACTTCCACTAGGCTTACTCTCGTAGTATGGGATGCGGGAGTGCCGCACGGGTTCGTAACCTCTCGTCCCGTCACCTTTGAAAAATGTTCTCAATATGAACCTATCAAACCTCAAATACCACTTTCTTGGGGTCTATTTTAGTCCATACAAAAACTTTTTTAGGTGACAAACATGATTTGGCTTTTCTGGAATCACAGAACCTTATGGTTATGCCATTATAATCATTTCATCCAATTCACCATGAAGAAAAGTAAACTTAATATCCATATGCTCCATATGCATGTCATCTACTGCAACAAGTGCTAATAAGATCCTTAAGGAGGAGTATCTCTCCACTAGGGAAAAAACATCATTAAAATCTATGCTTTGTTTTTGTATGAAGCCTTTGGCAACCAACCTGACCTTAAATCTTTGTGATTCCACTCCTGGTGTTCCCTCCTTAATCCTATAAATCCAAATTTGACTCTTGAAGACTTGCCTAGGTTACATTCTTCATAGAAACTCAAAGACTCTATCTTCTCTTGACCTAAAACCCCCTGTTTTGATGGTTTTCTCAAGCCCCTTTCACACATATGGCCCAACCTCAGATGCCACAACATTGTCTTATATACATTCTGGTTTGAAACCTACATTTTGGTTTGAAACCCTAACTTCTTCTGTAACAGCTGACCCTCATTCGTATTTCCTTTCATTAACATCATTGCCTCTCTCATTACTTTTAAGATACCTAATTCAAGCTTAACTAAACACCCCATTTTATTAAGCATGCCTAGAGAAATAAGATTTGTTTTTAATTCGGGCACATGTTTCACATCTTTTTACTCTCAAACCATGCCATCAAACATTTTCAGTCTAATTGTGCCTTTACCAACTACTTTACAACAAGCATGATTTCACATTACAACTATTCCCCCATCACAACTTTCATAGTTTATGAAAAGATTTTTGTTTGAGTACATATGAAATGAATAACCAGAATCTAGCACCCAATTACCTTTGGTCTGGCCATCAGTGGCAACAAGAACTCCAACAGAGTCATAACCATCAGAATATTGTATTTTTAATGCAATAACAACATCTCCATTATTCTCATTTGTATCTTTATGCTTGTTTGTTTTTCCTCTCAGGACACTCATTCTTAAAGTGGTCTTCCTTGTGGCATTGAAAGTATTTTAAGTTCTTTGGCCTGGATTTGGATCTTTTCTTTTTTCCCTTGCCATTTTCTCTCTTTTCTATTCTACCCATTGTCATTAAACTTTCTCTCTCCCCAGCTTATCTCTTTGTTGCAGCCTTAGAACTCAAGGCTTCCTTAACATCTACCTAAAGAAGATTTGTCTCCCATATATCAATATGTCTACAAGATTTTCATAGAAACTTGGTAAAGAGTATAGTAAGATCACAACTTTATCCTCATAATCAATTTTCACATTGATGTTTTCAAGATCCAAGACGATCTTGTTGAAAGCATATAACTTTTTTTTTTATTTGCAAGGCATACAACTTTTTTTTTTATGGCTAACTTTTAGCCCTTGATTTTTTTGTATATAAATCTTCAAGCTTCTTCCACAACCCTACAACTATCTTTTCACCATCAACCTCTCTAAGTACACCATCTCTAAGGCTTAGAATTATAGCACTGTGTGCCCTGTGCAATACATTAGATAATTCTTCATCAGTCACCTTTCTTCGATTTTTGGATGATGATACTTCATCAAGTGCAACATCATGTCCTTGATGCACTAATAGGGTCCTCATCTTGAGCCTCCACAAATGAAAATTAGGGAAATATCCACCATCCACCCATTTTTTGTAACTTTTTAGAAAAAATACAATTCTTTTTTGTTCTTGAATCTACCAAAAGTTACATTTTATTTCACTTTTCCACTTTCGTTTGGAATCTATTATAACATTAATGGTGTCGTTTGGGCAAATCGGTCATTTTAGTAGAGCAGCTCAAAACGATGTCGTTTACAACTTTAATTAGAGAAAAAAAGAAAAAAAGGCAAGTGTTCTAGAGAAGAGCAAACGAGATCAGCCATTGTTTATTCACAAGTGACCCACCACCACCCTGCATGAAGAACCAATAAATTCCTGCCATTCTTTCTGCAAATTTTCATCCATTTTCATCAACAAACTACGCTTGAGTATCAAAACTTTTGTTAAATCAAAGATTTAGAGGTATTGAGGAAAGTTGTGAGCCGTTTAGAAATCTCGACACTTAGGTTTTCTAGGTTTGAAGCTAGTATCAAGTAAGTTTTGTTTTATTTATTAATTTTCATTTATTTTTCATATGAAATAATGTTATTTAAGATTTTTATCAATAACGTTGTTAATTATTGTTTCTTGAAACCCTAGAATACAGATTAAGTTGATTTAAAGTAAATTTATTTTGGTAATGATAAATTGAGAAGTAATTGTTGTTTTAAGGCTGGTGAAAAGCACATGCATGAAAGATTCTTGCTAGCATGGTTGAATGCACTTTTATCCCCTACGTACTCATGTATAGCCTATGGTTTACAAATTTTGGGGTTTTTAAAAATTTTAGTTGCTACATTATAGGTCGTGATTTTTTGAAAAGTTTTATTGATATGTATCCATATCCCCTAGCCCCGCTAGTGAAAGTTTGGCATATGCATGCGAAATTTAAATCTCTTAAAGATTATAATTTATAATCTGACAAAGTCCTCCAGGATGTTTGTTTCCATGCCTTCCCTCTAAGCTTCTTGCCTAAAATATATTAATAATATGTTATTAATTCAAGGAATAATGACTGTTGGAATATAATAAGAAGATAACTTATTTATTTAGTTTTATTTCCTTCATATACTTGCATCTACGCCTCATCAATGTATTTAAGTACATTTTGGTGAATCTATTCATTTGTTTTGGACATTCAGGATGCCACATCTAGAGTTAGTGATATTCTATCGAGGCATGAAGCATAATTTAGTGTTGCTTGAATCTAACTGTACTGTTGCGAAGATAAAGAACGTTGTTGTCCATATGGATTAGACTCCACTTGAAAAATTCTGTTGAATATTACGAACCCAGAGAATAACATGAAAGTTGTGTTGGATTCAGATTTTGGGATCACCTTTTTGCGTAGAATTCATCAGATTTTAGGTGTCAATATTTAACCATTTAAGTTGTACTAATTCTTCACCCTCAGTTTCAAGATTCCTCCTTACTGCAAGCATTATTAACGTACGTAAGAGTTGTGTTGCTTGATGAATTGATTACTCAGTTGAATGAATCTGCTGAGGGAAATTCTTTTGTCAGGGGATATCCTGCTTTAGGGGGCAAGTTGTTGTCGGGAGACAAGATGCTGTTGGGGAACAAGTTGTTGTTGGGGCTGATGAATCTGATAAGGATGCATTCCTATTGGACTATTCAGACATAAGGGATGACAATGATGATAATGTTAATATGGAATTCATGGAAGTTGAATTTGATGGTGTTGTTACACCTATTATTGTTGACGAGGGTAGTGATGACAATAGAGATCACGAGAGGGGTCAAAGCAGTGACTTAGAATCCGATTCAGATGACAATCTGTCTTATACTAATAAAATGGTAACAAGGCTGGTTGATTATTCTGATGATTATGTTGAGCTCGACACTGTCCAATTAACTAATTACTTACAACAACATGAGTACAAATTAGGTGCAGATGGGAAATATAGGCTTAAATTAGGGCATGTTTTTAGAGATGTTGGTTGTTTTAGGGAGATATTGCACGAGGTGATGGTTAGGAAAAGGTTTGCCATTAAAACAACATATAGTGAGCCAAGACGATTCGTAGGTACTTGTAAAGAAGCTTACATGGGAGCCTAAAGGAAGATCGTTGATTGACCCACCAATTGTTGAAAAAAAATTAGAAGGCCCAAAAAATCTAGAAAAAGAGTAGCAAATGAGTCTCAGAAAGAGAAAAGAAATTTTTTTGTCATTTGTTCATTTTCTGGTGGTTCTAATCACAATGTGAGATCCTAGTCGTTGAGGCCATCTGTTGCAAGGGCAAATAGAGCGATGAGCAATTATTTTCAGGTATATTTAATATATTATTATTTATTATGTTTATCATTGTTTATTATATGTTTATCATCTGTCATCATATTTATTATCATTATGTGTTCTAGGTATTAACAACATCAAGTTAGCCATTAAATGCTTCACAGCAGGCAATAAGGAGAAGAAAACAGGTGTTGCTTGCACTTCTATTTCATTTTTTGTGCCTTCATAGTTCATTTTATGTGTAATATAAAATTCATTTACACATCAACATATTTTATAGGTGTCAACAGCAAAGCCAATTGATTCATACTAGCCAGCAGCTACTGCATCCGAAACAACAAGAAAGGTGTTATCTTGGTTGTATATTTGTATATTTTTTTGTTCAAGTTCTTAAACTAACAAAATGTATAATTTAGATACCTACTGGCCCGGGTCAAAGTTCTAATGCTAGAACAAGGAAAATAAGTGCTCTTCGGAACCAGGGAAAGACAATCAAGTCCAAGACTGAAGCAATCCCAAAATTTATATCAAGCTTTAATTATCACAAGTTCTTTGTAATGGAAACAAACTAAACTTATTAACTACCCATTTTTGTTGTTATTTTGGTGATATTTTGGATAATTATGTGGATGTCAATGGCAATTTAGAATGTATTTTGATGATATGATTAATAATTATTTTGGTTGTATTTTTGGATAACTATGGTATGATATTTTCCAATTATTGTGGTTAACGAAATATTATTTAGGGTGTATCTAAATGCAATTGCAAAGATAGATACCATGATTGTAATAATTAAGCTTTAATTTCAGTAATGCATGTTTTATAAGATACATTACATTTTAATAAATATAATTGCATAGAGACATACTAGTAGTATTATTACATATTTAAGCTTCTCTTCAATAAGCCTAAGCCTTTTTTTTTTATCTTCACCATCTCATCAGCTCTAAAGTGTATTGCATTTGGCTCCAAATTTTGATTATCTACCACTTGATCACTATTACTAGGGTATATGAGAGCTTCAGTAGTAAACCATTGCCAAAACTTGCATTTATTCAACTTGCATGACCAAAATATTGCATTAGGATTTTGTGGTGTAGTGGAAACCATATCACACACTTGCACGCCACACCAGTAGTACTTGAGAATGCATTTAATTTTTCTATGTGGCTGTTCACTGGTTACAGAACTTGAACTATAACTTGATGCCATTTTGAATGTATAGATTATGTGTTTCAATGAATGGTTAATCATGTGATGTGTGGATGATGATTGAGCATGTCTTGAGTTTAAATGAATGAATGATTGAGTGGCTGTAATGTTTCAATATGGAGATAATGAGTTTGAATGAATGGTACAATTATGATGTGTTATGGAATATGAGGAGGTTTATATGGCTAGTTGTATGAGGAGGTTTATATGGTTGGTTGTGAGCAGCTTGTATGTTTGAATGAATTTTTCATGCATGCTGATTTTTGTGTTTATATGGCCCAAGTTGTAATCGTTGGGAGCTAACGGCTACAATATTAAATCTGATTATTTTTTACATTTTTTGGGTAAAATTGTAATTTCCGTTTTGAGGTGTAAAATGGTTATTTGCTTAAATTTCCGTTAGTTTTCTTAATGGATTGCAAACGGAAGTGGAAAAATAAAACAAAATGTAACTTTAGATGGATTCAAGCAAAAAAAAAGAATTTAGAAAAAACGAGTAGGCAGTTGATATTTTCCCTTGTAAATTTCTCCCCTTTAAGCTTTGTGATGCCATTATGTAAAAAAAAATCCTAAAGAAAAGCTCTGATACCATTTTGTTGAAACCAAATCAATAAACAAGATCAATTTGGAATCCCCAAGAGTCACTCTAAAGAACCTGATCTCTGATAAATCTCTAAACATAACTTAAAGTGAATTAGCATGGTAATTGAAATCAAGGGCATGATGAAAATAGAAGCAAATCAAACACATACTACACAAAGGTTTACAGTGCTTTGGCCATTTTCTTGCCTACATCCACTGTGAAAAGAGAAGTAAGCTTTCACAAATTTCTGAGTTTACAAAGATATGATAATGAAGAGTATGTGTAATTGTATGAATCTTCTTTCGGTAGCAGATCATAACACTTGTTATATAGAAGCAGAACTATCTAGAAAGATCCCCAAGAGACCAGCCCACATTTTTAGGTTTCCTAGCTAAGCTAACTTAGCTGCATCCCGTGCGAATAACGAATTTAATGATATCTTGAACTGCTTAAGGACACTTGTCAAGTGTTTATATAATCTGCTACACAAAACACAAATGTGGTTGTTGTTTGAACTAGTAAAACACTTGAGGTTTCATGTGTATAACTAACTCATCCAGCCAACAAAGCATCCTTGTCACACAACTTCTCTGAGCTGCTATGGCTGACATGTTGTCACTCTCTCACACAAGCATCTGACATGCCAGATACACTCTCACATCCAAATTTGAGCTTCAACATTAACATTTGGGCTTGCTTCTTCACTAACAGCCAATAAATACTTTAGGAATTTGCCTCAATGACATCTTTTCTTGTAATCTCAATAATATTTGATGCTATGTAGGTCGTCTTATCAGTTTGTCACATACAATTCTTATAATTATAAAGAGTATTTTTATAATTGTAAAGAGTCTCCTGTATATATATTATAAATTTTGATTTTTGGCACAAGTAGGCTAATGTTGTAGGAGTGGCAAGAGGATGTGGCTGGCAAAACTTGGCCATGTAGGTTACTTTTGGCAACATTCTGTTTCATTGGACTGCCACTTGCATCACTTTTGGATTTAAGTTGAATCTTTTTGTTAAGGTGAGACAAAATGGATTGTAGTAACTTCTTGAATTTATTTTTTTATCCCTCTTAATTAAACGTACTGGGGGGGGGGGGGGTTAACAACATTAAGCAAAATAAAAACCACATATTTTGAGCCTAGAGTAGCTACCTACAATAAAGATCTCTCTCAAATAATTCGCGTAAATGACACTTCTGAATTAGGAGAATGATAAGAAAATAAAGTCTTCACATAGGACTGACAATCATAGCTAAACTAATAATGAGTTCATTAAATGGAAACAAGGGTGTTAAAAATATTTGCCTAGTTTAGATCTAGACCGGATTTATCTGGCTGGGGAATAAAGTCGTACTGGTCTCGGGCATCACTTGATAAGTCCGAGATTCGGCCCGAAACTAAGATTTTATTGAAAAATATTATAAAATATATATTTTTTTAAATAATTAATTTTATTTGACCAATCTATTACATATATGTAAAACTTTAAATAGTTATAGTTGATATTTTACATCCACTTTCATTAAAATAAATTTAAAAATTATAAAATTATAAAAATTAAAAAAGTATTCTTATCTAATATTATCAAATATAAAATCCAGGTATAAAAACACGGATTACAAAATCCTGGTATGGTTCTAAAAAATACAACCAAGCAAGGTCCAAGCATTATGATACGTGGACTTGAACTTAGATTTTGTCAACTCTAAATGAGAATCGGAATGGACTATAATAGTAATGAGTTAGAATCAGAAAAGTTGTATGAATATGAATCGGAATGAACTATATTATAATTGATGTGTTTACAAGAATCAAAATCGAAATGAGTTATATTATTTTAAATTATTAAAAAGTCCTTAATTAACTATTATTATAATTATTTTGTATTTTTTATTATGATTATTATTATTCAAAAATTAATAATAATAATAATAATAATTGTTAATAATAATCTTATAATTATTAACGTTAACAATGAATTAATTATAAACTTTTATAATGGTGATGATGATGATGATGATGATGATGATTTATTTAATAGAGGTATTAATGAGAAATAATATTTTGTCATTAAATTAAAACAAACTTTTTTTAATGATTTATTTAATGAGAAAGAATTTTTTTTAATGATTTATAACAATGAAAGTTTTGTTAAGATATTTTGCTATTAAATTAAAAGTTAGATTATTTAAATTTTTTCATTTTGATCTACCCATCTTATATAACATAAATTATAGAAAACAAACAAACTGAAAAGTCTAAAAACTAAGAAATAATTAAAATTTAGACCTTAGACCAAAAACAAATAAACTGTCATACTTTTTATTTTTAACAACTCTATCAAATGAATCTAAATTGGGGGGGGGGGAATACTATTTATTAAAAAAATTAGAACAAGTCCTTGCTCCAATGCAATCCTTACACTTTGTTGCTTATTTCTCATAAAATGTTGCATTTGATATCAATAATCTTAATATAGTATTTTGATTCAACATAAAATAATCAAGCATGCACGGTCGCACGCGTCCCATGCTTAGTTTGAGTCAATAGCTAATTTCTTGAGCTAAGAATTTAAGATAGTCAAATTTTTTAAAATAATATATATTTGATCTGAATACTAGGGGTCCGCTTATAATACAGCCGCTGCATGCTATATAGCCGTTTTTATTTTTTAAATTTATTGCCCGTTGGATTTCTTCTATAAGCAATCCAACAGCTTCTATATTTTACGCATGAAACGGGCTACCGAACGAAAAAATTGGAAGTGGGAACTGGCAAATATTAGGAGCAATTATTAGATAATTTTATCTAAATATCAAAGTTATCAATTTAAACTAGGAAAATGTAAGAGACCCCTCCTCAACATGAAAAATTTGCATTTTCTTACGGCTAAAAAAATTACTCTAAAATATATAATGTATGTATTAATGAGAATAACATTTATAATAATATTAATATTAGTGTAAATCAAATATATATATATATATATTTCATATTTTCCATCTAACTATTGGATAGTTTACAAATAATTATAATTATTCATAGTACCAAATATCATAATTAATCATCAAATATTGTTATCTTCAATATCAGTTGTACTAGTGACTAATATTGATCGTATAAATCTGTTGTTGGGGAAAAATCTGTTTTTTATAAAAAAAACTTTTTATGATCAATCTCATACAATATATAAGAATTTGCAATTTAGAAATCGTACCTTGAAAATCTGAGAAGATGAACGATCTTTACTTTTTCCGCTGAAGTGAAACTAAGCTCCCAGATCATGATTCGTCACCACCACACCTGTTAGATCATGATTTGTTACTACCATGCTTGTTAGATCACGAACATCACCAATGATCTTCTAGGTTATGACTCAGGTTTGATCTGCACTTGACATGTGGGCGCTTTTATCACCATTAAAGCAACTAGCACAAGAAAATTTTTCTCTCAAAATTAGAGAGAAAAATCTTTTTTTGTAATTTGTATAAAGAGGCTACTCTCTTTTTTTTGGGAGAAAATAAGTCATTTTATATCTCTATCTAGTGGAAACTCTAGGCTCAATTTTTTTATATTATTTAATTATATTAAATAATATAAACCAAAAGAAACGTTACTTCTTTCTTGTTATAGGGGCCCACCTTGTAAAATAATACAAGATTCTTTAGATACAAGTACATTATATGAAGTCTCCTACTGAATAATATATTTAAGTTTTTAACCAAAATAGCTAGTTATCTTTCTTATTAATCCAGTAGTGATGCAGTCAATTAAATGAACTAACCCGATGATCATTTGGAACATACAATACT
>JAQOOD010000001.1:36047085-36171603 GCA_029633175.1 Citrus glauca | reverse complement strand
AATTTTGATAAACTAATAATAAAATGATGATGATGATGATGGGCTTAAAAAAGCACGTCAGGCACGTGGGTTTAAATAAAGCACGCTAGGCACGTGGGCTTAAATAAAGCACGCTAGGCACGCGGGCTTTTTTAAGCACGCTAAAAAAAAAAAAGTTGGTGGGCTTTTTTTGGGCACGGCACGAGCACGGCACGAGCGGGCTCGTGCCGTGGGCCGTGCCGGGCTCAACTAAAAAAAAATGGACACGGCACGGCCCACTAAATTAGTGGATCGTGCCGTGCCGGCCCACGAGCCCTTATGGGCCGATAGTTGGTACCGGCACGGCCCATTGGCAATAGTTATCTCTGACGGAGTTGTTAGCTAATATGATAATATTATATATCTTCATTAACTGATGACTGGTTTGTATCGTTTCACGAGTTAACCGTGACCATAAAGGTCAAAGTAAAGAAAAAGAAAAATAAAGCTGGCAAGATTTATCGAGAAGGGAGACCATACCAATACGCAGTAAAAAATATCTCCTGTAAGATCTCCGGAGAGAGAAAAAGGCTTGTTAAATCCACCAAGATAAAAATGCTAGGGAATACAAGAAGTTCAGATAATCCCAAACTGCCTTTGTTAGGAAGCAGTGATGATGATATTAGTAACAGTCATGGTGAAGAAGAAGAAAGGAGGTGTTGGCGGAAATGCAGGAAGGTTTTGGACGTGGAAGAGGCCAAGGATCAAGTCTTGTTTTCGCTACCAATGATTCTGACAAATGTTTCTTACTATGCGATCCCTTTGGTCTCTGTCATGTTTGCTGGTCACCTTGGTGAGCTTCAGCTCGCAGGTGCAACTCTTGCCAACTCTTGGGCATATGTCACTGGATTTGCTTTCACTGTAAGCACTACCCAAATCACTTTTCTTCATCTTTTAAGTTTCCAACTTTTGAGAAAGCTAGCTTATAGTATATTGGAAAAGAAATAATAAGCATATAACATATTATTGTGATTAATTATTCTCCTTTGTTGATTCATGTTTTTCATTCTCTGTTGTCCTAACAGCAAGGACTTAGTGGAGCACTTGAAACACTCTGTGGTCAAGGATTTGGTGCAAAGCAATACAGGATGTTGGGAATATATATGCAAACATCTTGTATCATATCTTGCTTCTTCTCAATTATCATATCTTTCCTGTGGTTCTACACAGAACCTATACTTATTTTACTTCATCAAGATCCGAATATTTCAGAACAAGCAGGTCTCTATATGAAGTATCTCATTCCGGGACTATTTGCATTCGGGTTTACACAAAACTTTCTGAGGTTTCTTCAGACACAATCCATTGTCATGCCATTGGTCTTCTGCTCAGCTCTCCCCTTGGCAATCCATTTTGGCATTGCATATTCGTTAGTTCATTGGACATCCCTTGGTTTCGGTGGAGCTCCTCTAGCATGTTCAATTTCGTTGTGGATCTCGACACTTTCGCTTGCAATTTATATCCTTTGTTCAAAGAAAACTGAGCATACGTGGGGAGGATTTTCTTTTGAATCATTCAGTGTCTTACTCACCAACTTGAAAGTAGCTATGCCATCTGCTGCAATGGTATGGTGAGTGTCATTATTTTTCTTGATCCAAAGTACAGCTTCATTATGCTAAAAAGAAAAAAAAAATAATTATTGATGTCCTACAATGTTTGTATCAAAGAATTGATATAAATGCAGCTTATTTTGATGTAATTAGGAATTGACAGGAAATTTAAAACTTTGTACTTTGAAAAATGTTCTTTGTGATAGTCCTGCGATGAATATTCTGGACTTAGAAAGCTTCCATTCTCTATTATATATACAAGCGATATAGGATAAAACAGTTGCCTGAGAAATAGCTAGTACATTAATTTGCAGGGTTAAAATCTGGCGGACTGATAATTTGAAGCAATTGGGGTATGAATTAATGGAATTCATTATAACACCATGATCTTGTTAACATATATCATTTGAACATTTTTCAGCTTGGAATTCTGGTCTTTTGAGATCCTTGTGTTCTTAGCTGGATTGATGCCTAACTCAGAACTCTCTACGTCATTGATCGCAATGTGGTAAGCTTAACAATTTAACCATTATTAGTTTTTTCTGGATTAATTTCTTTTGATGCTATTTATCCTAAGAGTACTGATGTATCTTGACTTGATGTCTTTAATGGTATATTTCTCTACTTGGTTTCGTGATCTTCAGTGTGAATACACAAGCCATTTGCTACAACTTTAGTTATGGTCTCAGTGCTGCTGCAAGGTTAGCAGCCTATACAACTCCTAGTCCAAGTTCCATGGTTTCTACATTTTTTGTGTTCAAAAATTGAAAAACTCGTGCTTTGTGACAGCACTAGGGTGTCAAATGAATTGGGGGCAGGAACGATTGATCAAGCTAAGAATGCCATGGCGGTGACTCTCAAGCTTGTTGTCCTCCTTGCTCTTATCATTGATTTGGCTCTAGCTTTTGGCCATAACATTTGGGCTAGCTTCTTCACCGACAGCCGAGAAATAGTTCAGGAATTTGCTTCAATGACACCCTTTATTGTGATCTCAATAATATTTGATGCTATGCAGGCCATCTTATCAGGTTTGTCGCGTAATTTTTCCAAAGAGACTCTTATATATATGTATGAGCTTTGATTTGTGACACAAGTAGGCTAATATTGCAGGAGTGGCAAGAGGATGCGGTTGGCAACATTTGGCTGTGTGGGTTAATTTGGCAACATTCTATTTCATTGGAATGCCACTTGCGTTACTTTTTGGATTTAAGTTGAATCTTTATGTTAAGGTGAGCCAAAATCGATTTTAGTAGGCTCTTTTATCACTCAATAATCTCATCCTGATAAGTACATTTCTTTGTCCTTTTGAAGTAATTTGGTCACCTCTTGTGTGCTTTTATTTTGTTACAGGGTTTGTGGATTGGCTTAATCTTTGGCCTCGCATCCCAAGCCTGCTCCCTCTTTCTGATTACGTTGCGAAGAAAGTGGACTAAAATGGAGGTAGCAATGAGCAGTGAAATAGAAGGACCATGTCCAATTTAAGCTCATTGTTGTATTTTGGGATTAGGAAGGTTGTGCATTTTGTTCAATCCATAAACTTTTTTTTTTTAACTTCATGCTGGAAAGGATTGGAATACCACGCCACTATAATAAATAATAGAGGAAAAACTGCACTCTATGTGTTCCCTATAAATTCACACTTTTTGTTCCCTCTTCTATAATCTTAAATTCTCAACAACATTTTTATTTCTCAACTGCTCATTACTGTTTGCTCATACATTGGGATTCAAACTCTTACTTAGGAGAGAATCTATTGGTAAGTCTTACTTTCTCCCCGCTTTATTCGATTTTTATCTTTATGTTCTATTAAGAATTTTATTTTGCATGATTTTATAAAATTGTAAACCTTTATGCATGATTTACAATGTGTTCTTTTTAGAGTTTTCATTCCCACCTCACTGAACTTATTAGAGAATGGGGGTTAAATTCTAATGGGGTGTGTATTTTAGGTGGTGTCCCATCTTAGCCCATTGTCTTCTCTAATTCCGTAAAAAGCCACAATTCTACGATCTCACCTTGTCATCCTTAGTTCTGTGTAGAACCCCAAGAAAGATATGACAATTGAGAGAATGAGCATAATAAGATGCAAAATATTTGCAGATTTATTCCCAACATCCTGTATGGATTTGCACCAAATCCTTCACCACGTAGTGTTTCAAAGTGCTCCACTTAATACGTGATGGGATAAGAACAGAGAATGGAAGAAACTATAAACTTCTCAAAACCAGTAATCTTAACCAACATCAAGAAATTAATACGATTTGAGTGCTGACAGTGAAAGCAAAACCAGTTGCATTGATATTTCACATCTTACAAAACAATTTCAAATACCAACTTCAATTTTTTGAGATTTCATCCTCACGCCCGCAGCCTCATCTCCTCAACGCCCATCGCGATTGACTATGCATCAATTAAAATTTAGTTTTCGTTAGGAAAGGCTTATAGCCCCACCTATTTAACATCTTCATCACGTGCTAAGTCTGTTGGTTCTGATAATATATATAAATTCATGGATAAGTGGAGCCAGTAATTACTCAAGAGTCAAAATTAATATAAAAAGGATATACCCCTAATAAATTGTGCCTATTATCCTCTAAGCTCCTTATTATTCTTACCAAAAATTAGGATTGTCAGAAAAATTCGGCCTGACCGTGATTTAAAATTATGGATAAAGGCTCATAATTAATAAAGTTTATATAAGCTTAATTAAGGGTCTAAATAAAAATTTAAACTTAAGCTCGGATTTTATAATAAATAATATATATATATATAAACTGTATAATATATTATAAAATAAAAAAAATTTAAACAAAATAATTAAAAAATCGGACAAGGGTTTTGTGAAGTGTGAACTATGACAAAATCCCTAAATCGGTAAATCCCTCATTCCCTCTATTCGTGTTTCGTGAGCACCATTATTTGTGATTTGTGAACACCTTGACCAAATCTCACTTCTCACTCACTGTCACGGCGTCACCGTGCTCGCGTCTCACTATTCTCGCCGCCGGCAGCCAACAGCAGCGAGCATTTCTAGATTCTAGCAGCGTCCAGCCAGCATCAGCCATCAACGACCCACCGTCCAGCAACAGCACCAGCGAGCATCTCCCGCGTAAGGCGTAACCCACCGCCCAGCCACCCACCGTCCAGCCACCCAGCAAGGCAGCAACAGCATCTCCCGTGTGTCGCAGCAGCACCTTCCACCCACCAACACAGCCGCTCGACACTGCATCTAACTCTGGTAATCCATGTCAAATTGTCAATTAAGCTTCAATTTTTTTTTTATTTTGTAGTTTGGAATACCACCGGTACAACCGTCCTTTTTTTTTTTTTCCCCTTTTTGCGTGTGCAAGTTGCTGGCCTGCCATTTGAGTTAATTTAAGTGAATCCCTTGTAATTGATTTGTTTAGTGATTGAGATGATACTGGCTTTATTGTATATTGAGATGGCAAAACCCCGGCCGGATCCGGGTATTGCCATGACCGGACCTGCCCGGATGCAACCGGTCTGAGTCCGAGTTTGGGTCGGATTTTAATTTGAGTATTCGAATTTTATATATTTTAATATTTTATGTGTATATATTTTATGTTTTAGTAATTTTATAAGTTTTAAATTTATTTCAATAAAATTTGATAAGAAATTATAAACATTAAATGTTTAAAATTTTATATGTATAATAAATGAGTCAAATAAATATAAAATATTTAAAATAATATATATTTTATAACTTTTTAATAAAATTCAAATTTTGGGTTTATCAAGTGATGCATAAGACCGATCCGGCTTCATACCCGAGGTAGGTATTACTTGACTCGCAATGTCTGGATACGGTCCAGGTCCGGACTCGATAAATATTTTTACCACCTCTAATAATTGTATAGATACTGTATGAGCCGTGGCATTTAAATAGTAGAATTTAATTAGTAGAGCCATGGCATTGCAATTTTTATGAGCAGCAAATCTGCAGTTCATAGTATATTGTGATTGAGATGATACTGGTTTCACTTCTTGCTTTGATTTTGAAACTTTGTAATAGAATTGTGAAGGTACCAATAATATAGAATTTATTTTCTGTCTTTAATTGCAGAGCGTTTATATTTCTCAATATTGTTTAATTTTCATATTCATATTATTTTTCTCAGCCTGTATTAAATTAAGGTGATGTCTTCATTGTATAGATACTGTATGGTGTTCTGGACATTGTAAATTTGCTGTCCTATCACTCCTGTGCTTGTAAATTCAGTAAAACCGAGAAGGCTATTCAAAGTTCAATATGTAATTAATTAGACTTTTTGACAATTAAAAAATTTGACACAGACTGCAAAACAAAGCTGAGCAATCTCATTGATAAGTACGATGACCCAAAGAAAGAAAAACAAGTCGTAGTCACAGTTACTAAAAACACTATATATAGAATTTATAAACTCCCATCACAACAAAAAAACAATTAATATAAAAGATCTCAAGTAAATTATATATTCATCTATCAATAGAAAGCCGCCTTCTCACCTCTTTATTTAATAGAGGCTAGACCGGAATATTAAACATAATTTAAACTATAATTTTAAAAAAATTAATAACTCTCGTTATCTTATTCAAACCATAAAATCAATGTAATCACCAAATGATTTCAATTTAGTATTATGGGTTATTTGGTGTTGATTTTCTTGTACAAGACATCTTGTTTTCACATAAGAGATTTTATCATTTCAACTAAATGCCACCCACAAATTAATTTGCTAGGTTCAAATCACACAAATAGATAATTTTCCGAATTAGTTCATGCATTTTTAAAAATATAATAAATACCATTTTTATTTCACAGTTGATGAATTTAACTTTCAACAGTAAAATAATATTTCTCCACTTTTGTTTTGTGAGCATTCATTTTCGTTTTTCAATTCTCAAACAGGAAATAAACCCTAATTTGAATAAACTTTAATCCCTTAGATCATTGAATATCATAATTTTCACATCATCATAATTTAGAGAAAACATATCTTGATCTATAGCAATTTTTCTTGATCAAATCTCACTGCCAAGAGTTAAAGATCGACAAAATTGATTTCTCTCTCTTGACCTCTTTAGAGTGACTAACGTTTTTACGGAGAAAAAAATTAACATGATATCCTTTTTATATAGTGAGTGGAGAGAGGACCAATTTTAATAAAACTCTAATTTCTACTTTCCATCAAAGTGGGCAGTTAGTTTTTCCAATTGACCAATAGGATTTCAACCCACAATTTATTTTATTGTTACTAATTTAATAATGTGGCATGTGGGTCACTATAAAATATTCCAACAATGTTTGTTTTTCTTTTTTCAATATGAATATAATTGTTATGTTGTTTTTTCCCCCCCAAAACAAAACATGTTAAATATGATATTTTGAGTTTTGAGATATGTACCTTATAAATATTACAAGTACTTATATTTATTTGTTAAGCACTTAACAAGTTACAGATAAATCATTTTATTAATAAAAAAATTGATAATATGTACCTTAGCAAAGCATGACAAATTAAAAAAAATGCATCTAACCAAGTATTTTTTAACACTAATATACAATACTCATAATGTTATTGTGAGGTTTGCTGGTGAATCAAACTCATCATCTCTAAAACGGTGGCGTTTTGGAAAATATAAGAGCACTTATAACTCACGGGAAAAGCATGTGTGTGGTCACTTATGTTTAGAGCGTGAAACGACAGTTCAATTGTGTTGTTTTAAGAGAAGGCTATTAGGTGATGCATGTGATAGCCGTGTGAAGCAACTTGATTCAGTTCGTTAAGTTTGTTATGCTAACACGTAATCAAGTTGTTCGATATGGGTTTAGCTGGGTGGTTGCTCAGTTAGCTTTAAGAACGGATAGATGTGACAATTGAGCGTTTAGCGTGTGTAACCGTGTTAAAAGAGAGAGAGAGAGAGAGAGAGAGAGAGAGAGAAGAGAGAGAGAGAGAGAGATCAAGGGATATGTGATAAGAGGTCTCTGATATCCTGTAAACAATCTCTATAAATTGGAATCCTCCATTATTGAGTAATAAGAACTCTGCAGAAAGCTTCTCCAATGGATGTAGGTTATGCCATTTCGTGCAACTGAAACACGTAATTGATTCTTGTGTTGTCTATGTTTGTTTCTTTTCTTTTCTACTCTCTTAGTTCTTGTGTTACGTTGGTTCTTTTCTGGATTCATTCTTCAATTCGTGTATCTTGGGTAGTTCTTTATCAAAGGTCCGGGGAAATGATTTTGTCTTGCATATTAAAAGAGTAGATTCAGTCACTACAATTGGTATCAGAGCCTGATATCTTTTGATCAATACCAAGAATGGCCATACCGAAGATAGATCTAGAAATATTTAATGGCAAGTATGACTTTAACATGTGGAAAATCAAGATGAAAGCCTTGCATATCACTCAAGATTTGGGAGATTCAATCGAACCTATTTCCAAGAAGGACGGAAAAGAAGTCTCATCTTCGAAGACTTCAGAGGAAGCAGCAGAAATAGACAAGAAGGCCAAGAGTATTATAATCCTCAGTCTTGGAGATACTGTTATCAGAGAGGTGGCTAAAGAGAAGACAATTGCTGGATTATGGGCTAAATTAAAAAGTATTTATATGACCAAGTCACTGGCAAATCATCTCTACATAAAAATGGTGGAAGGGTCATCATTGGATCATCATATAGATGAATTTAATAAGATTTGTGATACTTTAGAATCTATTTGATGAGGGTCTGAATAATGAAAGTAAAGCACTTCTGTTAATAAGCTCCTTTCCAAAATCATATAAGCATTTTTTGGATGCGTTGATGTATGGAAGGCAAACTTTAACTCTTAATGAAGTTAAGATTGCTCTAAATACTAGAGAGTTACAAGGAAAACAAGATGTTGTAGAGAATGGTGTTGGTGAAGGTTTGACAGCAAGGGGCAAATTTGATAAAATGATGAAAAGAAAAAGAAATAAGGGAAGCAGAAGAACAAACATAAAGGTTGGAAATGTTTTCAGTGTTACAAAGAAGGGCATCCTAAAAAGATTGGCCTGACAGGAAGTTTAAGCGAAAAGACTTGAAGAATCATAGTGGAGATGCAGCCATAGTGGAAGAGAAAAGATATGAGTTAGCAGCTGTGTGTATAGCAACTTATTGCAGCTAAAAAGGTAAATGGATCTTGGACTCTGGATGCACTTTTCATATGAGCCATTTAGAGATTACTTTACTGAATACCATGAATTTGATGGAGGTAGGGTAATGATGGGGAATAATGCCATGTGTAGAGTCATTGGTATTAGTACTGTTAAGCTTAGGTTACAAGATGGAACTCTGTTGATGATTAAACACGTAAGACATGTGCCTGACCTTAAAAGGAACTTTTTCTCCATGGGAAAGTTTGATCATATGGGGTATAACAAAAGGCTTCAATATGGTGATATAAAGGTAATGAAAGCTCTAAAACTGTCTTAAAATGGAATATGAAAAATGAATTGTATATCCTAGATAGTGAGGTCATAGCTGGTGAATCAAGTTTTTCTGGAAGTATCAAAACTGATAACACCAGGTTATGGCACCTTAGGCTGGGTTATATTAGTGAGAAGGGGTTAAAGGAGTTAGAGAAGTAAGGTGTATTAAGCAAAGAAAAAAATTAAATATCTAGGTTTTTGTTAAGACTGTGTGTTTGGCAAATCTTCAAGAGCAAGTTTTAAGAGATCAAACCAGAAGTCAAAAAATTTCCTAGACTATATACACTCAGACCTCTGAGGATTAGCTCAGGAGTTATCTCTGGGGGGAACATATACTTTGTATATTTCATTGATGATTTTTCAAAAAAGGTCTGGACTTATGCTCTGAAATATAAGGATCAAGTGTTCGAAAAATTTAAAGAATGGAAGAGCCTGGTTGAGAATTAAATTAGTATGAAAGTTAAAAAAATTGAGGACAGATAATGGGTTGGAATTTTGCAATCAACAGTTTGAGAGTTATTGTGCATATGAGGGCATGATGAGGCACAAGAGAGTAAAGTTTACACCCCAACAAAATGAGTTAGCAGAGAGGATGAATATGACACTTATGGAGAAAGTAGAATGCACGCTTATTCAGTCCAAGCTTCCTAAGTCCTTGTGGGCTGAGGTACTGATGACAACCAATTATTTAGTAAATCTCAGTCTCTCTTCAGCATTGGACTTTAAGACACTTTTTGAAATATGGCATGGTAAACCAGCAAGTTATGAAGGCCTCAGAGCAATTGGCTGTTCAACCTATGCTCATATAAGACAGGGAAAACTTGCACCATGGGCATTGAAATGAGTCTTTGTGGGGTATCTAGAAGGGGTGAAGGGTTACAAGATCCGATGCACTGATTTAAACCCCCCAAAGTGTATAATCAGCAAGAACGTAATCTTCAATGAAGATGAGTTGGTAAACAAAACTCAACTAGTTGAAGTTACTAACCCAAACCTAAAGCCTCTTGAGATGTTGGAATTTGAGGTGGAGCAGTTTGATCAGAGGAACACAGAGGAAACAACAAGTTTTGAAGATATTGAAAATGATTCAGGTAAAGCACAAGCACCTCAGCAACATGTGGAGACATAATTAAATCCTCAGGAATCATATTATCAACTTACCAGAGACAAGAAGAAAAGGCAAATCAAACCAACAAAAAGGTTTAGTTATACAGACCTAATTGCATTTGCTCTAGTTGCAGCACATGACATAACTGATGAAGAACCAAAGACTTTTAAAGAGGCATTACAGAGCTCAAATAAAAAGGAATGGTTGGCAGCAATGGATGATGAAATTGCTTCTTTGAACAAAAATAAAACTTGGGAATTAGTTAAGAAGCCAGTGAACAGAAGAGTGGTTAGATGCAAATGGATCTACAAGGTTAAAGAATATTTAACTTAGGCAGAACCAAAGAGGTTTAAAGCAAGACTTGTAGCAAAGTGGTATTGTTGGGTATAGATACTAATACTATTGGTGTCAATGTGCAAGTGTATATAGCAAGTAATAAAGTGATGAGTATTCAAGATCTTCCATAGGGATTATTGTTATCAGATTTGCTACAGCAATCTTAATAGTGCAGATTTTGTGCTAAAATAAAATAAAACAATTAATGAAACTAATATACTAATTAAAATAAAAATGTAATAAATAAAATGCAACAAAGTAAATTATCACGTCAAGCTGAAGGATAAAACTAACGGGAATATATAGTAGTTGAGTGAATAAATTCTCTTAATGGTCTTGACTATTTTCTAATGGTTGGCTCGATTGCTGCAATATTTGCTACAGCACTAGGCAATATCCTTACGTATCCTCAGCCATCACATGTTGGATATCTTATATCTATATGCAACTTAACAGTGATTACTTGTTATGCCAACATAAGATATAGCATTATACACTTAGGTTTTATTTACCCTATAAGGTGAATCCTTATGTCTAGTTCATAACTAATTTTAGATTAAGCATGACTCTTTTGAAATAAGTTAAACTCAATCGAGGAAACTCAATCTAAAACCAAGTATTACTATGATATGTTCCACTAAGATAAACCCTTTTACAGATCTCTCCTAACTTGTATCATTAAACAGGTGATCAACCGAAATAATGAATAAAAATAAATACTATCAAACAAATTGCTACACCAAACATGCCGTAATACATATATTCAATAAATAAACCATCAAGATTGTTAATCACTCAACCACAAGTAAATTTAGTTCATGATTTGTAAAAGAAAAATAAAGAACAAAGTTTTAACCATGAAACACATCCCCATAAATAAATAGAAAACACGAAAACAAGAGAAGGATAAGAAGGATTAAGCTCCCAATTAATCTCTGCAATTTTTCCTCTTGTGTAGCCTTCAATATCTCTCTTGAATCTTATTTTTCTTTTGTTTCTCCGTGTTTTTCTCCTTGAGTAACGGTTCTCCCTTTTTCTTATGATGTGTGCTTCTTTTATAGTTGAAAATTAGGATAAACGGAAGCCTAGGTCGCACATAAGTCAGATTAGGAAACTGTAAATTGCAATTATGCAATTATCCCGCACAAAATTTTCTCTATCGTTGTTCCAGGATTGATACAACTATGGTTGCTACAACAATAGCTACAACAACTGCACTATTCTAGATTTGTTTAAACTCTTTTGTAGCCATATTGTTTCCTTATTTTTGCAAGCCTATTCCAGATTTTCTTATTTTACACTTCAAGTTTTATTAACACCCTTACTTTTATGTATTTAAACTTCTTGTCATTTAATTATGTGTATTGTATTATAATTAAGTATTTTATGTATTTTAGGGGCATCATAGTCTTTTCACAATGAACGAGAGATTAGACGGCAAAACGAACATCACTTTTAAAATAAACATCACTTTTAAAACTCAAGACGGTCAAAAACCTTAGGAGGAACATAAAAGGAAAAATAGCACTGTTCGCATGTATGGTATTGTCTATGTTACTGTTCACGATATTGTTCACATAGACGAATCAATGATGTGGCATTGACAGATGAGGTGTCACGATCTTGTTAGACTAAAATTTTTATGCACTGTTGATCGATGACGTGACAGTGTATCAGTGGACCAAAAATCTCATGTAAGATATATGCATTACACAGGATTATTTTCAACCAAACCGCGTCACTGTTCAAGCCGGGTCAAACCGTGTTACTATTTACCCGCGTGGTTAAACCGCGTACTGTTGACTGATGACGTAGCGCAATCCTGAGCGTCCAAAATATTTTCGATCCGATGGCCATGATTTACTCAATGTATCTATAAAAAGAGGGCTCTCCCCTCAAATTTGATAGCTCTGAATCCATTTTTGGAATTCATTTTCTATATTCCTTCTCTATCTTGTATTTTCTACGTATTTTACTAAATTTTCATTTTGCACCTAGTTCAATTATGAGTAGCTAATTTTCTTTCGAGTTTGGGTTAAAGGTGAAGTCTCAGCATGTGTCATGGTCTTTTTTTGTTAAATTTATTTTCTTTTTCCCTCTAATTTTTGTGGATGATTTGACTTTTCATTGATAAATAATAATAATTTTGTCTAGATACTGCCTTGGTTACACCGGCTCCCTAGTACAAGGTTATTATTATTTGGCACGATAAGCCCTTAGTACCATATTGATTAGAGTGTGGTTCATGAGGTGTGGATTCCCCCTCACGATTTAATTGGTATTAATAAAAAATATTTAGCCTATGGTGCATGTTGATGCGGATCCAGATACCTAAATACGTCAATTTAATAGATTTTCACTTCAATTTATTTTTGCCATCTTAATTCAAATTTTAGGATATCCAAATCATTTTCACCACAAATCCAACCACCCATTTAGAAAATTCATTCTACACACAATTAAAATCTACCTTCTCGTGGGATCGATCCTCGTCACCATTGATCTATACTACAATAGATTTGTGCACTTGCAAGTTCAATAAAATTTGCATAATAAATTTTTGGCACTGTTGTCGGGGAGGTAAGTTGTTTTAATTTGTAGAATTAATTTTTGTGAATAATTTCTTTTATTTTTTCTTGTATTGTTTTCTTATTAAAAAAAGAAAAAAGTGTGAATCTGCATTTAGAGGTAATAATTTCTTTTCTTTCTTTATTCTTTACATTTCTGCAATTTAATTTTTAAGTTATTTTTCTTTGTAATTTTTTTATTTTATTAATTTATTTTCACGTATTTTTTTAGTGTGTTTTTATAGTAAGGTTGTAATAGCGCAATATGGTTAGTATTGTAATTTCTTCCTCTTCTTTATTTTTATTTGTTTTGTTCCCATCTTTATTTTTATTTTATTTGTTTTCCATGCATGGTCGAAGATCATTATTACATAATCTTGAACCTATAGACCTTGAACTTGAGAAAACACTTCACATACATAAACAAGTTAAAAATAAAATGGATTTGCAATCATAAGAGAGGCCATTTAAGGACTACTTCAGTCCTTTAGGTAATTTGAACACATCATGCATAAGATACCTAAATGTAGCTGCTAGGAGTTTTGAACTAAAACCTAGTGTGCTAAATTATCTCCCAACATTCTATGGCCTAGAAAATGAGGACCCATATAATCATTTGAATGATTTTCATGCTATTTGTCAAACATTTAGATATGAGAATTTTTCAGATGATGATGTTAAGCTTAGACTATTCTCATTTTCTTTAAAGGGTAGAGCTTGTTCATGGCTCAATACATTGCCTGCTAATAGTATTACATCATGGGAACAAATAGTTACAAAGTTTTTGAATAAATATTTCCCAGTGTATAAAACTACTGTTATTCGCAAAGAAATTTCAGAGTTTATCTAGAGAGAAGACGAGCAGTTTTACGAAACATGGGAGTAATTCAATGAGCTACTCTTGAAGTGTCCACATCAAGGGTACGAAAAATGGCACCAATGTCAATACTTTTTGGAGGCATTATTGCTGAATGTGCAAGAATGACTAATGGCAACAAGTGGTGGAGAGCTAATGCTAAAAAGTGCATAAAAGATTTAGAAATTCTTCCAGCATTAAGTGGATAATTCGCAGCAACGGAGTCGGTTGCTCAGGAATACTAAAAGAATTAAAGGAGTGAATGAAGTTCACATTGGCGAGTCAACTTTGGAAATCAAAGAAGTCAAAAAAATGGTTGAAGGTCTCACTCAACAAATAGCATTGTTATCGACTGCGAAATCAACAGAGCCACATGACTATGAGTCATACTCAGTCAAGCTAATGCCATGGGTGTAATGAGAAAATCATCAAATTACAACCCATACTCCAACACATATAACCCTAGATAGAGAGACTATTCCAATTTTTCATGGTCTCAAGGATTCCAATAAAATGGACCAGCAGCTCCAGCTCTACTAATGCAACAAATGCCTTAAGTTCCTCAAACCTCTCAACCACTATTTAGACCATACAATTAGAACCAGAACTACTCTCAACCCAGACCATAGGAGGATTCATTCTAGAATCTCAAGAATCTTACTCACTCCATGATTGAGCAACAGAATCGCACAATTGATGGATTACGAAATGAGTTGAGAGCATGCTTCAACTCACAAGCCCAATCAGTTTCAAGCCTTGAGTAAATGGTGGGACAACTTACTTCTTTAGTTCAGACTTTGGCAATGACAATTAAGAAAGGTAAATTTCTAAGTCAATCAGTTAAAACCTTGCGAAAAGGAAAAAAAGTTGACAACAAAGTGGAGATGCTGGTGACAAAAGAAAATTAAATTGTACCTATGAGTGTTGAGGACTTATCACCGAAGGAAAGAGAAGAAATCAACCCATGAGAAAACATTTCAAAAGCTCCATTTCCTTAGTGGTTAGCGAAAGGAAAGAAGGGAAAATCCATAGGTGAGATTCTTGAAATCTTTAAACATGTAAGTGTTAACATCCCTTTACTTGATGCTATAAAACAAGTTCCATCTTATGCCAAGTTTCTTAAAGACCTTTGTACTAAAAAGAGAAACATTCATGTTTAAAAGAATGCATTTTTAACAGAAAACGTTAGTTCTATACTCTAACACAAAATTCCTCTAAAATGCAAAGACCCAAGCTCCCTCACTATCTTATGTAGTATAGGGAACCACACAATTAAGAATGCTTTATTGGATTTAGGAGTTAGTATAAATCTGTTACCTTATTCAGTGTTTGTGAAACTTGGACTTGGAGAATCACACCCAACTCCAATGGTGTTACAGCTTGCGGATCGGTCCACGAAAATACCTCATGGTATTATGGAGGATGTGTTTATCCAGGTAGACAAGTTTTATTTTCCTATTGATTTCATTGTAATTGACACTCAACCAATACAGGATTCAAGGAAGCATATCCCCATTATTCTAGGAAGACCTTTCTTGGCAACTGCGAATGCTCACATTCAATGCAAGACTAGAAATATGCAGTTGTCCTTCGACAATATGACTATAGAGCTGAACATCTTTACTATTGCCAAATAACCTCACAATGCAGATAATGGAATTGTTGATGTGAATTTAATAGAAACATTAGTTGATAATACTTTTTTTTAAACCTTAGTGATGACCCTTTACAAATATGTTTAACTCACTTTAATTTTGATTTTGATATTGACAGATCAGTTGATGAGGTCAATGCCCTACTTGACACAACACAATCTATGGACACTAACAAATGGAAGTCAAGAGTTGAGCAACTAGCACTATTAGAGAAGAATCTCATCCCATCATCAGAATCACCATCAAAACTTGAGCTAAAACCATTACCCAACACTTTGGAATATGCATTTTTGGGAGAAGAAAGCACTCTACCGGTAATCATCTCATCATCCCTAAATAAAGAATAAAAAGGTAAGTTGTTTGATGTTTTAAAAGAGCACAAAAGAGCATTATGATGGACCATAGCAGACATCAAAGGTATAAACCCAATAGACTGCATGTATTACATTCACCTTGATGAAAATGCTAAACCTACTAGGGAAATGCAACGTCGGTCATTTACAAGTTGTCCCCAAAAAGTCAGGAGTCACATTAGTTACGAATACTGATAATGAATTGATACCCACTAGAGTGACTACAGTATAGTGTGTATGCATTGATTATAGAAAGTTAAATTCTGTCACACGTAAAGACCATTTTTCTGATATGGTTGAACGATTTTTTGAAGTCTTTATGGATGAATTTTTTGTATTTGATGACTTGTTTGATCAATGTTTACATCATCTAACACTAGTGCTGCAGAAATGTATCGAGAAGAACTTAGTCTTAAATTAGGAGAAGTTTCATTTTATGGTAAAATAAAGTATTGTTCTCAGTCACATCATTTCGAGCAAAGGTATTGAGGTTGACAAAGCCAAAATGGATCTCATTTCTAACCATCCTCCAACCAAAATAGTTAGACAAGTAAGATCTTTCCTTAGGCATGCTGGTTTTTATAGACGTTTCATTAAAGATTTTAGCAAAGTTTCTAGACCTTATGCAATCTACTTGCTAAGGATGTATCTTTTATCTTTGATGATTCATGTCTTATGGCATTTGAAAAATTAAAGCAGTTGTTGACATCATGACCTATCATTCAGCCCCAAACTGGAGCTTACCATTTGAACTCATGTGTGATGCATCTAATTATGCAATAGGAGCAGTATTAGGAAAAAAATTTAATCGAATTCCCCATGTTATTTATTATGCTAGCATGACATTGAATGATACACAGTTGAATTATTCAACTACTAAAAAAGAAATGCTAGCAGTAGTGTTTGCATTGGAAAAATTTTGATCTTATTTCATTGGTTGTAAAATACTTATGTTCACAGATCATGCTGCTCTTAAATATCTTCTCACGAAGAAAGATGCAAAAGCTAGACTAATTCGTTAGGTGTTACTTTTGTAAGAATTTGACTTGAAATTTAAAGATAAAGAAGACACAAAAAATGTTGTGGCAGACCATCTCTCTCATCTCTATTTTGACACAATTACAGAGCCATTAACATTGAATGAGCCATTCCCAAATGAACAATTAATGAGTGTGGAAGTATTATCATGGTATGCTGATATCGTTAATTATCTTGTTACAGATCAACTTCCAGAGCATTGGACCAAGCAAGACAAGGCTAAATTCTTTGCAGAAATAAAGAATTTCTTTTAGGATGACCCGTATTTCTTCAAGTATTGTGCAGATCAAATTGTTAGATGATGTGTCCTAGAAAATGAAATTCAGAATATCCTTTCATTATGCCATGAATAAGCTTGTAGAGGCTATTTCAGTACTAAGAAAACAACTACTAAAGTTTTACAATGTGGTTTCTATCGGCCAACTATATTTTGAGATGCTTACACTTTCTGTTCTTCATGTGATAGGTGTCAACGAATAGGGAGCATTACATGAACGAACATGATGCTACTAAATCCAATTTTAGTGGTTGAGATTTTTTACGTATGGGGTATCGACTTCGTGAGACCTTTCCCCATTCTTTTGGCCATCAATACATATTGGTTGCTGTTGACAACGTATCGAAATAGGTAGAAACAATTCCATGCAGAACCAATGACACAAGGTGGTGATAGAATTTTTGAAAAGCAATATTGTTTTGCGCTTTAAATTTTCTCGAGCAATAATCAGTGATGGTGGTGCCCACTTTGTAACAAAGCATTCAAAGCTCTTTTGACAAAGTATTCAATCACTCACTAAGTGGCGACCCCATATCATTCGCAAAGTAGTGGCCAAGTTGAGATCTTCAATCGAGAAATAAAGCACATAATAGAAAAGACAGTGAAGCCAGACAGAAAAGATTGGTCATTAAGACTTAATGATGCACTATGGGCATATAGAACGACTTTCAAGACCCCTATTGGGATGTCACCCTACAGACTAGTGTATGGAAAAGCTTGCCACCTACCTGTAGAACTCGAGCATCGTGCATATTGAGCCATCAAGAAATTCAACTTTGACATGCAGTAAGCCAGCTCAGAAAGAATATCACAACTAGTAAAACTTGAAGAAATTTGCAATGATGCATATGAAAATGCCAAGATTTACAAGCAACATATAAAAGTCTTCCATGACAAATAAATTATGAGAAAATCGTTCACTCCAAGTCAGAAAATGCTTTTATTCAATTCTCCCTTGCACCTGTTTCTAGGTAAGTTACGCTCTCGATGGTCTGGTCCCTTTATTGTTCATACTATTTTTCCACATGGGACAATTGAAATTAAAGACCCAAAGAATGGTGTCACATTTAAAGTTAATGGTCAAAGATTAAAGCTATATCTAGAGTACCAACCACATGGAGAAGACACCGAAATAAATTTAAGTGACTCATCAGATTTGAATTGATTTTTTTCTTTTCGGTGATTTAATTTTTTCTTTCTTTTTATTATTTTTGTTAATTGAAATTATTTTTGCATAAGTATGTTTGTTTAACCATTAAGTTTTTTTTTCTTATCATTGTTAATCATGAGTACCATACTTAAACCGTTCCTCCTGAACATTCTTAAACCACTTCAATGTATAAAATCTCATCTCAAAAGGCAGATTCAATTTTGTAAAACGCATCGTATTTGGGCTCTGCAACCACCAGAGTTAGTATCTTATGTTGAGGATTTAGAAAGCCAACTCAAAGACATTGAGAGAAGTGTTTACGACATCTAATTAGAGCTTGAGGTAAATTCAATAAGGAAGATGATTTTAATTTTCTTTGTGTGTTTTAATTTTTTTTCTATTTGTGTCCTTTAGTTTGTTACCCCGTTGAAGTGGCGGATAATAGTACTCCGTGACAATTATATCGGTTACTTCAGTTTCCCATAATAACTGATATTCTGAGGTGAAGGTATAGATAGAAACGAGATTCTAGCAAAGCTTCACAATCGATTCCCTTCACTTTCTCAGAATGCCATCCTTACAATCTATAAAGCTCGGTCCGAACGCATGCGATTACTCATGAGGAATAACATACTTGCTTACATCTGTTGGTTAATTAAGGCTAAAGTATGAATGGTAGGTGAGTTACCTCCAAAATTTATTGCATAAATGTCTGGTTGTAGTAAAGAAAATTATGTAAGAAAACGAAGAGCTCAAAAAATTTTTGTTGCTTGTCATAAATGTGCCAGAATGAGATGCAATAAAAACTCATGTTCTTTAGGAATAATGTCTGATAACAGAGAAAATAAGATTAAATTCATTAGGGATTGCTTGAATAAGGAGTCATTAGGTGATATCATTCTGTCTCTTGAAACGCATCCCAGTGAATATGTGCAAGAAGCAATTCTCCAGTTATGGCCATTATTCTAGAAAGAGCATGCACGATATAGTCTCGTGAATCTGATTATAAACGACCCTTTTTGCCAATTTATAAGAAAACTGAATGGGAAGCCTATCTTCGATCCATAGAGGGCGTTCAAGCTGTTTCTAGACGTAAAACCAGTGGAAGATGTGAGCCATATTTGTGTGTTTTCTAGATTTAACTATGGTAAACATATCTATTGTTATATGTAGATGACATATTACTGGCAAGTAAGGATAGACAGGTAATTGAAGAATTAAAATTTCTACTTAACTCAAAATTTGAAATGAAGGATCTGGGATAAGCTAAGAAAATTCTAGGAGTAGAAATTAGAAAGAACATGAAGAGTGGACTGTTATATTTATCACAAGAAAGTTACTTGAAGAAGGTGCTGACAACTTATGGAATGATTGATTCAAAACTTGTTTAGACACCTTTGGTTTCCCATTTCAGACTCAGCAGCTATCAGTGTCCATCTACTAAAGAAGAAAAATAAGAGATGGTGTCAGTCCCCTATGCAAATGCAGTAAGGTGCTTAATGTATACCATAGTCTTAACTAGACTTGACATAGCACATGATGTCAGTATGGTAAATAGGTATATGGCCTCACCTGGAAGGGAACATTATAAGGCAGTGAAATGGGTGATGAGGTACCTTAATGGAACCTTGAAGAATGGAATGATGTATGGAAGAGACAGGGGAAAGGAACATGGCTTGTTGGGTTATGTGGATTCGGATTATGCTGGAGATCTAGACAGGAGATGGTCACTTACTGGATATGTGTTTATACTGAATGGAAGTGTGGTTAACTGGAAATCTGCATTACAGCATGTGGTGGTACTCTCTACTACAGAAGCTGAATATACAACTGCAACAGAAGCTGTTAAAAAAGCCTTATAGCTTATAGGGTTAATATATGAGCTGGGAAAAATGCAGAGAACAGTTTCAATTTTCTATGACAGTTCCAGTACTATTCATCTTTGCAAAAATCCATCACATCATAAAAAAACAAAACATAAAGACATCAAGCTATATTTCATAAGGCATGAAGTCTCAAAGGGTGATGTCAAAATGGTAAAAAGCCATATGATGTAAATCCTGCAGATATGCTTACAAAGACTGTTCATGTAGCTAAGTTTAAGCTAAGCTTGGACTTAGTTGAATTATGTGTTGTCTAACAATACTTAATGTTGGAGAAGGAATATGAAAATGGGTATTGATTCAAGGTGGAGAATTGTGAGGTTTGCTAGTGAATCAAACTCATCAGCTCTAAAATGTGGCGTTTTGGCAAATATAAGAGCACTTAAAACTCATGGGAAAAGCACGTGTGTGGTCACTTATGTTTAGAGTGTGAAACGACAGTTCAATTGCATTGTTTAAAGAAAAAACTTTTAAGTGATGCACGTGACAGCTGTATGAAGCAACTTGATTCAGATCGTTAAGTTTGTTATACGAAGTGTAATCAGGTTGTTCGATCTGGGTTTAGCTAAGTGGTTGCTTTATTAGTTTTAAGAACATACTGGTGTAACAGTTGAGTGTTTAGCATGTGTAATCGTGTTAAGAGAGAGAGAGAGATCAGAGGATGTGTGATAAGAGTTCTCTGATATCTTATAAACAATCTCTGTAAATTGGGGTCCTCCATTGTTAAGTAATTAGAACTCTACAGAAAGCTTCTCCCATGGATGTAGGTTGTGCTATTTGGTGAAACTGAACCACGTAATTAATTCTTGTGTTGTCTGTGTTTGTTTCTTTTCTTTTCTACTCTCTTAGTTCTTGTGTTACATTGGTTCTTTTCTAGATTCATTCTTCAATTAATGTATCTTGGGTAGTTCTTTATCACAAATCTTGCGAAGTGATTTTGTCTTGCATTTAAAAGAGCAAATTCAATCACTACAGTTATTTTAGTATATTATATGTTTTTTTCTTACTAATTACATATGCCAAACAATAATTGTTTAATTTTTTAATTAATATATTCAGAATCTATTTTAAAACTAGTAATTATAAATACAAAGAGTTGGATTTATTCTAAAATACACTCACCTAAAGTAATATTATATTCAAAACTCTCGTTCACGTTTAAAAAAAAAATTGATAGTTGAATAGGCATTAAGCAAAGAAAAAGAAAGTTGATAAATAAAAGAGAATAATACAAGGATTATTTATATAATAGAAAATTAATTTATTTAATAGAGGTATTAATAAAAAAATTAAATTCTATTTAGATTTTTTACTATGGAATTAAAAATAGGATTATTTAACTTTTTTCATTAGAACATTTTATAATCATACATAAATTATAAAAAAACAAACTAAAATCTCTAAAAACTAAAAAATAATTAAAATTTAGACCTCAAACAAAAGACAAACAAATTGTTATACTTTTTATTTCATAACAATTTAATATCAAATGAGTCCAAGTGGAGAATTAAAAAAAATACATACTATTTATTAAAAAAAAGTAGGATAAGCGTGGTCTCCAAATTAAGCAAACCTTGCACTTCCTGCTTACTTCTCATAAAATGTTGTATCTTATGACAATAGTCTTAATATAATATTTTGGGTTAACATAATCAAGTGTGCGCAATCGCACTCATCTCATGCTTAATTTTAGTCGATGAATGTAGCTAATTTCTTGAGTTGAAAAACTTAAGATAGTAAAATATATTAAAATAAGATATATATTTAAATTTTTATCTCAAAAGCAGAGATTAAATTATTATTGAAAAAGACAGGAGAGGGAGAGAAAAGGGCCATTACGAAACTATGGTGTGTTTATTAGTAACTTGGGCTGGAATCAGAACTATGGTGTGTTTATTAATTAGTAACTTGGGCTGGAATCAGAACTTGTAAGTTACTAAACTAATTTTAGTTGATTATTATCATTATTTATTATAATATTGTGATTATTATTATTATTAAAAATAATTATTTATTATTATTATTAATTATTATAATTAATGCTTATTACTATTGCTAATAACAATAATGATGATGATGATGATAACAAGTAATAATTATTAATAAATTTTTCATATATGAGAATTTAACATTTCAACTGGATGGCATCTACAAATTAATTTGCAAGGTTCAAATCATACAAATGGATAATTTACCGAACTAGTTCATGTATTTCTAAAAAATATAATAAATGCCATTTTTGTTTCATAGTTGATGAATTTAACTCTTCAATAGTAAAATAATATTTCTTATTTTCATTTTATGAGCATTCATTCAAAAACAAAACTCAAACTTCAAACAAATTTGACATGCAACAATCGCAAAATAGATGATAATTAAGTAGAAACATAAAGTGATTTACAAATTACAACAAAATAAGACCTTTTGGGTTTTAAGACACAAGGAATAATTGAGCAATTTGTTCAAACCACATGGATTTAAAAGGCATTTTCCTTATTTGTCTAATTCTTTTTCATAAACTTTAAAAATTATACTCTTTAAATATCAATAACTTTTATTTCATAATTATGTGCTTTTTTGGTTTGAAATTTAAATGGGTCTAAATTTGGCATAAGTAATAGATTTGAATGCATATATCTAAATGATATGTTTATTTTTCTTTTTCCAATATTAATATAATTGTTATATTTTTTTCCAAAAGACAAATTTTTAAATATGATATTTTGAGTTTTGACATAATACATATAAATATTATAAATACTTATATTTATTCGTTAAACACTTGAAAAATTATAATAAATTATTTTATTAATAAAAAAGTTTAATATTGTGTACCTTAACAAAGTATGAAAAAGCTATATATTTTTCATCATTAATACATTGAATTATTATTATATTATTGAATTATTGAATATTTTAACATGATTGAAGTTGGTTACTGTCCAAATCTATAGTTTTTGAAGCGTAAGTCTTAGTATCAATGTGCAATAGAAGCAAATAGGTAATTAAAAAATTTTAGCATAAAATTATATTCGAACATGCATTTAGTTAAAATAAAACTATTATTTGATTATTTTACTTTGTACTTATTCAAGATTTTGCTGTATTAAATTATGATGGTCCTTAAAAGAAAAAAAATTAGAATTTATTTATTTACTTTTGGGACTATTCAAGATAATGGGATGGAACAGATATTTAATGAGACAAGATTAAGAAAAATTTTTGTCCCAAAAGAAATAAAGGGACAAGAATGAAAACTTTTTTTTTTAATCTCATTTGCATATATATCCCATCTCGTCTCATTGCCAACGCTACTCCTACCTCTCTCATGATAATAAGAACTCTAGTAATTATTCTCAGGTTTAGATAGGGACCGCCACTATGATTTACATTACACCTCTTATTTAAGCAAGTAAACACATCATTCATTTTCATTTCTTGATTCTCATTCTTATTTCTCGTAAGTAAACACACCATAAATAAATTCTATTAAAAACTTAAAATATTCTTAAAAGTTTAATTGGTGTGTTATTGTGTTTGATATGGTAAACGAAGTCGAAATAACTTCCCATGTTCCGACATTTCCATAACCAAAACCTGAGCTGCTAACCATTTCTCTCCACTCTAACAAGTTGATATTGTAATTATTATTATTATTGAGTAGTCTTGCAAAATCGAGTGATAAAATTGCATATCATCATTAAAATAAACTCACCATTTAGATGGAAAATAAAATTGAACATTTTTTTATAAGATAAAACAATATCAATCATTCTCATTTCGATTTTGATTCTCTAATTTAAAGAGTAAACAAACAATTAGTACAATATTTTAAGTGAACATAATCAAGCTTGTTGCAGGCATACTATGCTTAATTTGAATCAATGGCTAATCAAATATATTATCTCAAGCCCCCAAGGGCGTGGTCGAGTTGGTTGCAGTGAAGCTGTAGCCTCTACCAAAACTCAGGTTCGATTCTTGGGGGTGGTAAAGGGGGTAAAAATTATATTTGGGTTTGCCCACCCCCCCTTACCTTTTAAAAAAAATATTATCTCAAAAGGAGAGATTGAATTATTATTGAAAGGGACGGGAGAAGATGAGAAAAGGGCAAATCCTATAATTAATGGGATCTATTAAAAATTCAAAATAATCTTAAAAGTTTCGTTGGTATTTTAATTGCGTTTAATATGGTTGGAGAGATTGAAATAACTCCCCTATGTTCGGACGACAAATCAATAGCTAAAACCTGAGCTACTGCCCATTTTTCTCTACTCTAACGAGTTGATATCGTAATTATTATTATTGGTAGTCTTGCAAACTTGAGTGATAAAATTTGTATATCATCATTAAAATAAGCTCATCCTTTAGATGGGAAGCAAAAGCTTAGCATTTTCTTCTAAGACAAAACAACATGACCTCAGTTCAAATACAAACTTTAACAGCACTCCTCTTTATATAAAATTATATGAATTTTTATTCATATCTCTCACGGAGTTGTTAATTAATATAATAATGTATATATTATATATTTTCATCAAGTGGCTGGTTTATATTGTTTCACATGCTAACCATGACCATAAAGGTGAAGTGTAAAGAAAACTAAAGTTGACAAGATTTGTCGAGAAGAGAAAACCATACTAGTAAGCGGTAAAAAAGAATCTCTTACAAGATCTGTAAGAAGAGAAGGAGACTAGTTAAAACTATAAGAGAAAATGCCAGGGAATACAAGACATGCATGTTGAAAAAGCAAATAATAAAAATCAAACTTTGCTTTATGGGCACCGAATTCAATGGCCATCAAAGTTGATTTTTTTTGTTTCAAAATTCAATTTGCCAATTTGAAAAATTAGCCAATCTGAATGCAATGGTAGGTGAGCAATGCCTATAAATATAGAGGAGAGGTTAGAGCTTGATCATCCAAGTTTTTATTGAAAGCAATTACAAATGAAGCGGTTTGCGAAATTTAAGAAAGCTTCTACTTGAGTGTTCTAGTGAGGATCCAATTGGGTGTATTGGTTTATTGGGTTATTGGGTTTTGAAAGTTTTTCCCACTTTTGTAAATTCTCATTTGTTAGTAAAATTATCTTTTAGTCTTTGCCTGTGGATGTAGAATTTACACCGAACCACGTAAATTATTGTGTCTTATTTTCTTTACATTTGTTTATTAAATTTATATTTCTCCAAAAGTCGCAGTCACCATAATATTAGTAATTGCTCAACCACACGCTTCTGAAATAATTGGTATCAGAGCTGAAGGTTCATATTTGGAGAATGCAATACTATTCATTTATACAATATTGTTCACGTATACGGTACTGTTCATTGATACGGTGGAGAAGACCATTTATATTTTGAAGATAGTCTATTGTAAATAATGCGTATTTTTGCATGTTTAGGAAAGTTTTGTTAACAAGGCGATAAGAGGCTAAAGAGTTTGGTTTTAAGTGGGACCGTTAAGCCCCTTTATTCTCTTGGAAACTTTTCTAGTGCATTTATTCACACGAAATTAACATAATAAAGATTGTTTTTCAAGTTTGAAAAGTTGTTGAAGGCACTAGTCAGTTGGGTTAAAAAGGATGGCAGGGCGTCATCATCGTCTTCATCAGCGAGGACTACTATGAAAAATGCAAAGTTTGAAGTGGAGAAATTTGAGGTGTTGGATATCTTATGTGAACAAGAGTTAGACATCGCTCTTGAAGAAAAACCTAACAATATGGATGAGAAAGAATGGATAAAATCAATAGATAAACATGTGGTACTATTCGCTTATGTTTGGCTAAAGATCAGAAGTAATTTGTCATGAGGGAGATATCAACAAAGAAATTGTGGGAGGTACTGGAAGAAAAAAACATAAAGAAAAGTCTTGAAAATAGGCTTTATATGAAGAAAAAAACTCTATCAATTCACATATACACCTGACATGTCGATAAATGATCATGTGAACTCATTCAACAAGATGTTAGCGGATTTGCTAAATCTAGATGAAAATTTAAAGATGAAGACGAGGCATTGTTGCTGTTGAATTCCCTTTCTGATGAATATGATCATCTCATCACGACTTTGCTTCATGGGAAGGATAATGTCACATTTGATATTGTATGCAGTGCATTGTATAACTCTGATATTAGAAAGAAAGACGGAAAGGATCATAGAAATACAATTGTATAAGTATTGACAGCGAGAGGTCATTCACAAAGCCACAAACCTGAAAAAGGAAGAAAGTCTAAAAGGAGGTTTGCCAAAGATAAATGTGCTTTTTATCGCAACAAAGAGCATTAGAAAAAAATTGTCTTAAGTTACAAAAAGGCAAGGTTATTTCTGATGCATGTGTAGCAGAGCATGATGAGGAGTCAAACTTTAGTCTGGTTGGCATGACGTTAACTTGTCATTTAGATGAGTAGATTTTGAATTTGGGTTGTATTTATCATTTATGTCCTAACAAGGGCTAGTTTTTTAGCTTCAAGGAGTTAGCTGGTGGAGTTGTTTTCATGGGCAATGACAATGCATGTAAAACTATGGGAATAAATACAATCCAATTAAGAATCATGACGGCCCAATCCAATTCTTGACGGATGTTCGTTACGTACCAAGTTTGAAGAAAAATCTTATCTTATTAGGAGTCATTGAATCTAAAGAGCTCACAATCACTCTAAGAGATTATTTTTTAAAGGTAGTAGCTGGCACACTGACGGTGATGAAAGACACAAGAATAAATAACTTGTACTATTTTGAAGGGAGTACAATTATTGGAGAAGCATCAATAGTTTATAGAAAAGATGAAGATTTAGAAGCAACCAAGTTGTGGCATATTCAATTGGGACATGTTGGTGAAAAATTATTGTAGACGCTAATGAAACAAGGCTTATTGAAAAGTGCAAATTCTTACAAATTAGAATTTTGTGAACATTGTGTTTTGAGCTAGCAGACTAGGGTAAAGTTTGGTTCAGTAATTCACAATATAAAAAGAATTCAGCATTATGTTCACAGTGATGTGTGGGGACCTACCAAAATAACTTCTTTGGAAGGTATGCACTATTTTCTTACTTTTATTTATGATTATTCAAGAAAAGTATGGCTATATTTGATAAAGAATAAGAATGAAGTTTTGAACATTTTTCTTAAATAGAAGAAAATGGTCGAGACTCAGACTAGTCAAAAAGTCAAAAGACTTTGCTTAGATAATGATGGTGAGTATAAGAATAATCTATTTATTCAAATATGACGGGATGAGGGCATTGTGCAATACTTAACTATTCGAGATACACCACAGCAGAATAGGGTGGTAAAAAAAAATGAACCAGACTATACCGGAGAAAGTTTGGTGTACGTTATCCAATGCTGGATTGGGCAAAGAGTTTTGGGCTGAGGCAGTTATATATGCATGCCATTTGATCAATTGTTTTCCATCAGCTGCAATTGAGGGAAAAACACCCATAGAGATGTGGATTGGTAAACATGCCGCTGATTATAATTCTTTACATATTTGTGGTTCAATTGCCTATTATCATTTAAAGGAATCTAAGTTAGACCCAAGAGCAAAGAAAACAATATTCATGGGTATAACTGATGGAGTAAAGTGATATTGTCTTTGGTGTTCTATTACAAAGAAGATTATTTTCAGTAGAGATGTGACTTTTGATAAATCGGCCATGTTGAAATAAAAATATTCTCAAGAAATCGACAATATCAGTAGCACTTTACAGTAGGTGGAGTTTGAAAATATTAAGATAATCCAGCCAGTGTTAAGGAGATAGATAATAATTCTCCATTGACCGAAAATAAAGAAGAGGTTCTGACCTAGGAACCTTCACAGCAATAAGATTTAATTACATATAGAAGGCCACGAAGGAAGATTCACAAACCTGCTCGTTTTGTTGATAAGATGGCCTATACACTTGCAGTTGTAGATGATAATGTTCTTTCCATTTATAGAGAAGCAATAAGTAGCCCTAAAGGTGTACATTGTAAGCTAGCAATGGATGAAGAAATGTAGTCTTTTCATTAAAATAGAACATAGAAGTTGGTTACACTGCTCAAAGAAAATAAGATCATTTGGTACAAATAGGTATACGCAAAGAAAGAAAGATTTACTTCTAAAAGAGAAATTCGATACAAGGCTAGATTGGTAGCGAAGGGTTACACTCAAATGAAAAGAACACACTACAATGAGGTATTTTCTTCAGTTGTGAAACACTCGTGTATTTAAATTTCACTAGCCATGGCTATGTAATTTAATCTTGAACTAGTTCAACTTAATGTGTAAACTACATTTTTACACGGTGATTTGAAAGAGGAAATATACATGACTCTGCTAGATGGATTCAAGGTTACTAGAAAAGAAAATTGGGTTTGTAAATTGACAAAGTCGCTTTATGAATTGAACAATTTTCGAGGTAGTGGTACCAACGATTTGATCGGTTTATAAAGGACAAATGTACACAAGAAATAAATTTGATCATTTTGTGTATTTTCGCAAACTACAAGAGGGATCTTTTATATATTTGTTCTTGTAAGTCGATGATATACTAATAGGATCTAAGAGCAAAGATGAGATTGAGAAGTTGAAGACTCAACTCAATTAAGAATTTGAGATGAAAGATTTAGTTGAAGTTAAGAAGATTCTTAGAATGAAGATATGCAGAGATAAAGCTCGTGGCAAAGTTAGATTGTCTCAAAAGCAATATTTGAAGAAGGCATTACAACAATTTAGTATGACAGAGCAGACAAAACTTGTGAGTACCCCATTGGCTTCTCTTTTTAAGTTTTATGCACAACTATCTCTTTTGACACGGAACAAGAATACATGTTACAAGTTTCGTATTCAAATGTAGTGGGTAGCTTGATGTATGCAATGGTGTATACAAGGCCTGACATTTCACATGTAGTTGGTTTAGTGAGCAGGTATATGTATAATCCTGGTAATGGACATTAACAAGCTATGAAATGGATTCTACGGTACATTTAGAAGACCGTTGATGTTAGTTTACTATTTGAGTGAGATGATACATTTGGTGAAAGTGCGATCCAGTAAGTTGATTCTGATTATGCTGGTGATTTGGACAAACGAAGATCATCCACCATATATATATTTACTTTTGCTAGAGGACCAATTAGTTGGAAGTCTATATTGCTTTCTATAGTTGCATTGTCGACCGCAATGGCCGAGTACATGATAACTCCAGAGGCTATTAAAGAGGCTATTTGGTTACAAGGTTTGCTTAAAAACTTGGGATTGATACAAGATCCCGTTAGTGTATATTGTCACAGTTAAAGTGCTATTCACGTAACAAAGAACCATGTTTATCATGCACATAGAAAGCATATTGATGTACGATTTCACTTTGTGTGAGAAATTATTAATGAGGGAAAATTCTTCTTCAAAAAAGTAAGACTGTACAGAATCCCGCGGATATATTGACCAAGGTCGTAACAGCGATCAAATTTGAGCATTGTCTAAACTTGATTAATATCCTACAAGTTTGAAAGCAATAGGAGAAGACAGAAACTAAATGATGGTTTGTTGATAGTTGGCTCAAATTTATAAAATTTTCACCGAGATGGAGGATTGTTGAAAAATGAAACAATAAAAATCAAACTTTGCTTTGTGGGCACCAAATTCAATGCCATCAAAGTTAATTTTTTTTTTTGTTTCGAAATTCAATTTGCCAATTTGACAAATTGGCCAAATTAAATGCAATGGTACATGAGCAATGCCTATAAATAAATAGGGGAGGATAAAGCTTGATCATCCCATTTTATGTTGAGAACAATTACAAGTGAAGCGATTTGCAAAATTTGAGAGAGTTTTTACTTGAGTGTTCTAGTGAGGATCCAATTGGGTATATTAGGTCATTGGGTTTTCATAGTTTTTTCCACTTTTGTAAATTCTCATTTGTTAGTAAAATTATCTTTTAGTCTTTACCTGTGGACGTAAAATTTACGTCGAACCACGTAAATTATTGTGTCTTATTTTTTGTATTTGTTTATCACATTTATATTTCTCCAGAAGTCGCAGTCACCAGAATCTTAGTAATTGCTCGACCACACATAGTGATAATGAAGGAGAAGAAGAGGAAAAAAAGAGGTGGTAGTGGAAGTGGAAGAAAGTTTTGGACGTGGAAGAGGCCAAGGATCAAGTCTCGTTTTCGCTACCAATGATTCTGACAAATGTGTCTTGGGTTACAGCTGTCTATGCCAGCCCTGTCCACTCTATTAGAAAACTTCTTTTGCATGACCTTAATGATGTTGCAAGATGATTATCAAAGAAGAAAAAAGGTTTTTTCTTTTTTTTTTTAACTAGCGATGCCTGTAATCATTTTGAACAGTAGTTCCAATCAAATGTGTGATCTTAAGTTTCGTGGCTGTATGTTCACTTGGGCAGGGAATACTTTAATGAAATGCTTGGATAGGGTTATTTGCAATGATCTTTAGTTGGAGAAGTTTCCTGATCCCCAGATTCTTCACCTGTCAAAACTTAACTTTGATCATCGTCCTATTTTTGCTCTGCAAGACCAGTGGCGTGTTCCAGCAATACTAAACTGTGAAGCCAGTTAGTTAATTCTGTTGGGAGCTTATGTGGTGAGCTGAGTCAGCATTGGTGGGGCCAGAGTTAGTTTATTTTGTTACTGCTAACAGCTGGACAAAAACAGAGCTATATAAAAGACTCAAGGCTGATCAGCAAGGGGACTTGATTCACGTTTTCTAGAGGCTTAGGATGAGAGATAGAAAATACTCTGTATGAGAGATTTAATCCTTGTCATCAGTAGTTTCTTTGTAGCCAATTTGTTCAATAAAGCTTCACATCCGTTTTAGGTTCTTCAGCTGTGGATGTAGGTACTTTGGTACTGAACCACGTTAAAGATTTGCTCACAGTTTTTCAGTTCTTGGTTTTTATTTCTGTTTCTTGTTTTTTATTGATCGATCTTGGTGATTAATCTTGAGTTAGTATTCATCTTTTCTCAATAAACTGGTATCAAAGCTAAGAAGCTCTCTGTTCGTGATCTTCAAGAATGGGAACCACCAGATTTGACTTTGAAAAATTTAATGGTGATAACGACTTCTATCTATGGAGTCTAAAGATGAGGGTCATCTTGATACAGCAGGGCTTAGACAGTGCTCTTGAAGATGAGGAAGATTTGAAGTCCAAGAAAGAGAAAGAGGAAGGGTCGTCAAGCTTAGGTGGAGACTCGAGGACCATAAACAATAAAGCCCACAGTACGATCATCCTCCATCTGTCTGATGAAGTACTGAGGGAAGTGGCAAAGAAGAAGACATCATCTGGTTTGTGGGCAAAACTGGAAGAGCTTTTCTTGAAGAAATCTTTGGCAAAGAGGTTGTACATGAAAATGAAGCTTTATACATTTTCAATGAAGGAAGGGACAGCTATGAAAGACCATGTTGATGAATTCAACAAGTTGATACTCAACCTTGAAAATGTCAACATACTGCTTGAAGATGAAGACATGGCTCTCATCTTGCTCAACTCATTACCAGACTCTTTTGAACATTTCGTAGGCACTCTACTCTATGGAAGACAAATCATCACCTTAAAAGATGTCAAGAATGCCCTGGAATCTAAATATTTAAATAATAGAGCAAATGGCAAAGATTAGACCACTGGGGATGAATTAGTTGCCAAAGTTAAGACAGAAAAGAAGATGTATAAAGACAAGAAGAACAAGGATCAGAAAGAGAAGACTGATAAGAAAAAGAAGAAAAGAAAATGTTACTTCTGCCAGAGGGAGGGACACTACATAAAAGACTATTTTGAGAAAAAGAAGCTGGAGAAGTTACAAAAAGAGTCAAGTGGGAAAGCTGATATAGTGTCAGTAGATGAAAGAGAATCAGAGGATACAGATGTTCTCATTACAGCAGACAAAAGGTTCTCTGGTGAGTGGATACTTGACTCAGGGTGTTCTTTCTATATGTGTCCTCAAAAGGATTTCTTTACAACCTTTGAAAAATCAAATGGTGGAAGGGTTTTACTTGAAAATAATCTTGCCTATAAAGTTGCTGGAATAGGATCAGTTAACATCAAAATATATGATGGCAGAATCATATGCTTAGAACAAGTTAGATATGTGCCTGAACTTAAAAGAAACCTCATATCCTTAGGAATGATAGACCAAATGGGCTGCAGTATAAAGGCTGAGAATGGAGAACTCCAAATCATTAGAAATAGAGCAGTCATGATGAAGGGATGTAGAAGAAATGGGTTGTATGTACTGAATGGCTCAGTAGCTTTACCTGGAGTTAACAGTGTAAGTGGTGATAAGACCAAACTATGGCACATGAGGTTAGCTCACATGAGTGAAAAAGGCTTAAGGGAGTTAAGTAAACAGGGATTGTTAGGAACTGATCAAATAGCACCACTACAATTCTATGAGAAGTGTGTGTTTGGCAAAACAACTAGGCAAATGTTTAATCCAGGCAAACAAGAAACCAGAAACACCATGGATTATATCCATTCAGACCTATGGGGACCCTCTCAGGTGCCTTCTCATGGTGGAGCCAAATACTTCATTACTTTTATAGATGATTTTTCTAGAAAAGTATGGGTTTATGTACTGAAACAGAAGAATGAAGCACTGGAGAAATTTAAAGACTGGCTCACTCTAATGGAAAATCAGACAGAGAGAAGAGTAAAGAGGTTAAGAACAAATAATGGATTAGAATATTGCTCAAATGAATTTAATCAATTTTGCATCAAGAAGGGAATAGCAAGGCACAAAACTGTAAGGCATACACCTCAGCAAAATGGGTTAGCAGAAAGGATAAATCAGACCCTAGTTGAAAAAGTGAGGTGCATGCTATTCAATGTAAACTTATCCAAGCATTTCTAGGCAGAAGCTGTCACAACAGCAACTTACTTGGTTAACAAGAGCCCCTCATCTGCCCTGCAGTTCAAGACTCCACAGGAAGTCTGGTGAGGAAAGCCACCAGACCTCAGCAATCTCAGAATCTTTGGCTGCCATGCTTATGCTCACATAAATCAAGGAAAGTTGGAACCAAAGGCCATTAAGGGTTACTTCATTGGTTATCCAGAGGGTGTCAAAGGTTTTAAAATCTGGTGTATCGATGGAAGACCATCTAGAACCCTTATAAGTTGAGATGTGGTGTTTGATGAAGAATCAATGCTGCATCAAAAGGTAGAAAGTGAACTCACAACTACAGACCTGGATACATGTGAGAAAGCCAACCAGAATGTAGAGATCAGGGAGGATTCTAAGATCACAGAAGAAGGATCTAGTACTGACCAGAGTATACACAGCAGCATGAAATTAGATGACTATCAACTGACAAGGGACAGACAGAGGAGAGTCATTAAGCTACCAAAAAGGTATGGCATAGCTGATATAGTGTCTTATGCCCTGGCAGTGGCTAAAGAGGTTATTGGTGAAGAGCCTATAAACTACAAACAACCATGAGCAGTAAAGATAAAAAGAAATGGTTGAGTGCCATGAAGAAAGAAATCACCTCACTGAAGAAAAATAATACATGGATTTTGGTTAAGAAACCTCAGGACAAGAAGCTGGTAGGATGCAAATAGATCTATAAAATCAAGGAAGGGACTGCTGATGGAGAGCCTCCTAGGCATAAGGCAAGACTTGTGGCAAAGGGGTTCACACAGAAGCATAGAGTGGACTTTAATGAGGTATTCTCTCCTGTGATTAAATATAGTTCCATAAGAGTTCTATTGGCAATAACAGCTTTCAATAACCTGGAGTTGGACCAAATGGATGTAAAAACTGCCTTCTTGCTTGGGAACCTAAAAGAAGAAATTCTCATGGAACAACCAGAGGGGTTTGTTGAAAAGGGGGCTGAAGATATGGTATGCTTGCTGAGGAAGAGTTTGTATGGACTAAAACAGTCCCCCAGGCAGTGGTATTTGAGGTTCAATGAGTTTATGGTCAGCCATGATTTCTGTAGAAGCCAATATGATAGCTGTGTGTATTTCAAAACCTTATCTTCTAGTGATGGCATCTACCTCCTTCTTTATGTTGATGACATGCTTATTGCATGTAAAATAAGAAGTGAGATAGAAAAGCTGAAAATGGAGTTGAGTTCAGTCTTTGAGATGAAAAACCTAGGGCTGCTACAAGGATTCTTGGGATGCAGATTGTGAGGAACAGAAATTCAAGAACCTTATTCCTTACTCAAGCTTCATATGTTAGAAGGGTGCTTAATAAGTTTGATATGGATAATGCACAGCCTGTAACAGTGCCTCTGTCAGCACACTTCAGACTATCAAAACTACAAGAAGCAGACGAGGAAAAAGACATTGAATATATGAAGACAATGTCTTACTCAAGTGTAGTAGACAGCATCATGTACTCCATGGTTTGTACAAGGCCTGATATAGCTCATGGAGTAGGAGTTGTTAGCAGGTTTATGGGGAATCCAGGTAGAGAACACTGGAATGCTACTAAGTGGTTATTAAGGTATCTATAAGGTACATCTGGTCATGGAATTTTGTTTGGAGCTTTAGATTCTAAAGAGTGCCAAGCAACAGGTTTTGTAGACTCAGATTTTATTGCTAATGTAGACAAAAGAAGGTCCATCACAGGATATGTTTTTATTCTGAATGGAGGGGTAGTAAGTTGGAAGGCATCTCTCTAGTCAGTTGTTGCTCTATCTACAACTGAGGCTGAGTACATTGCATTAACAGAAGCAGTCAAAGAAGCAAAGTGGCTAAGAGGGTTAGTCTCTGAGTTCGGGTTAAAGCAGGTCTCAGTTTACATTGGATGTGACAGCTCCAGTGCAATTCAGCTCAGTAAGAACCCCAAGTATCATGAAAGAACAATAAATATTGATGTTAGGTTACATTTTGTCAGGGATGAGATTGCTAATGGTGTTGTAAATTTTGTTAAAGTTCCAACTCAAACAAATTCAGTAGATATTCTAACAAAAGCAGTACCTGCAATCAAGTTTAGAAACTCTCTAAACTTGATTGGTGTTGCTAGCCTATAAAGTCAGGCATGTGGTTACTGAAGAGGAAGGTGGAGCTGATTCAGAATTAACTAAGGTGGAGAATTGTGAAGCCAGTTAGTTAATTCTGTTGGGAGTTTATGTGGCGAGCTGAGTCAGCATTGGTGGGGCCAGAGTTAGTTGATTTTGTTACTGCTAACAGCTGGACAAAAACAGAGCTATATAAAGGACTCAAGGCTGATCAGCAAGGGGACTTAATTCACATTTTTGAGAGGCTTAGGATGAGAGATAGAACATACTCTGTATGAGAGATTTAATCATTGTCATCAGTAGTTTCTCTGTAGCCAATTTGTTCAATAAAGCTTCACACCTGTTTTGGGTTCTTCAGCCGTGGATGTAGGTACTTTGGTACTAAACCACATTAAAGACTTGCTCACAGTTTTTCAGTTCTTGGTTTTTATTTTTGTTTCTTGTTTTGTGTTGATCGATCTTGGTAATTAATCTTGAGTCAGTATTCATCTTTTCTCAACATAAACCTTTTCGCTTTCTTGTTCATTTGTTAACAAATAATATGTTTGACTATTTTGTTTTTAGTACTTTGGAGATATCTTGAGGATTACCTCATTCGGCTGATAATTTTGTCAGAGAAGTTAACAAGTGCAGTAAAGAGGTTTTTGGCAATATTCTGCAGCTTAAAAACAGAATCCTAACTTCTTTGGAAGGCATTTGGCGTGCTTTAGAGACACATTATTTCAAAAATCTTATTGAGTTAGAAGTCTCTCCAAAAAAAGATCTTGAGGCTATTCTAACCGAGGAAGAAATCGTATGCTATCAAAATCCAAGAGGGAGTGGATTAGCTAAAGGGATAGGAAACCTACTTTCACTGCATGGTTCTTCACAGAATGAGGAGGAACAAAACTGATATGATTAAGTGCATATTTGTTATGACTTATTTAATGGCCATAAGTGCTCATTTAATTAAATAAACTCTTATAATAACTTTTGTTATTTTTCTAATAGAGCTTTTCAAAATTAAATAAGCTATTTTTCTTCTACTAGAAAAACCTCAAATTTTAGATTTTTTAGATTAAATGTTGAAAAAAAAATTTAGATATTAAAATATCTTAAATATCATTTACTTATTTGATAATGTTATTTTATTCTTTTCATAATATAACTTTAAAAAATTTGCTATTGAAGTAATTTCATAAATTTGTAATAAAAACTCTTATTGATAACCAAACAATAAAAAAAATTTGATAAAAATTCTGTTTATAAAATCTCTACTAATAAAAAAATATATTTAAATAAACTTTACTTGAAAAATTATACTAAGTGGAGCTTAAAGATGACAACATGAATTGGATTTATGACGAAGCTCAAATTAGAACCTATGCAATGTCCTCCTTCAATAGGCTGTATACCAAGGATAAAGATCTTCATAAAAGTTATCCGATTGTGGGGGATTTTCCAACCGTTGATGCTTAAAAATGGAGAGATTAAATGCAATTCTTGTTGATTGGGAGATAAAAGAAGCCATTTTATCATGCAGCCTTTTAAAGCTCTTAGAATTGATGGTCTTCACGCATTTTTTTATCGCTCCCAGTGGCATATAGTTGGCGCACTCAGTTTGTAATTTGGTGAAAAATGTTTTCAACGACACTGGAGTTCCTCATCCAATAAACAAGACCTTGATTTTCTTAATTCCCAAAAATGATCAGCCAAGCAGCCTCAGAATGTATAGACCGATTAGCCTATGCTCTATGGTCTATAAAACAATTACTAAAATAGCTTCAAATAGGCTGAAAACCATTCTCCCTAATTTGATTGGCCTGACTCAAATAAGCTTTGTACCTGGGCAAAACATCACTGAAAATATTATTATTGCTCAGGGAATAATTCACAATATGCTGCGAAAGAAAGGTGAGAGTGGCCAAATACTTATTAAGGTTGACCTTGAGAAAGCTTATGATCGCCTCAGTTGGAGTTTCATCCGTGAGACCCTTTGTGAAGTTAGGTTACCTGCTGGCTGAATTTGTTTTATTATGTATTCTATCTCATTAGTTACAATGCAAATTTTATGGACTCGTCGATCTACTTTCAGAGAAATTAGGAAGGATGACCTTTTTTCGCCTTATATTTTTTTTCTCTGTATTGAAAGGCAATTACTGGGATTAACCGTATGGTCCAAAGCAGTAGTTGGAAGCCCATTCACCTTTCTCGCTGAGGTATTCCCATCACCCATCTCTTCTTTTTTGGATGATCTCCTTCTTTTTTTTGAAGCCTCTTGTGACCAAGGAACGGTAATCCATGAAGTCCTTTACAGTTTTTGTAATATTTCGGATGCGAATGTCAACAATAAAAAAACTCAGTTTTTTTTTTCGTATAATGTGAAGTCTGCTGATGCGAGCAGAATTGGTCCGACACTTCTCGATCACAAAAGACTTAGGAAAATACTTGGGTATGCCAATCCTCCACTCTTGTGTTAATAAAGCTACATATCAGGGCATTTTGGAAAGAGTTGAAAATTGCCTTAGTGGTTGGAGTGCCAAGTTGTTGTTTCTTGCTGGTAGAATTACTCTCACTCAGTCTATGATTCAAGCCTTACCCATCTATTCCATGCAACCTACAAGATTGCCGACTAATATTAACAACAAGATTGAAAAAGTTTGTCGGAAGTTTATTTGGTGCGGCGCATCTGAGTCGAAGAAGCTTCACCTTGTCAATGGGTCCAATTTATGTCAGCTGAAAGAATGTGGGGATCTGGGCTTCAAAGACTTGCAGCTAATGAATGATGCACAGTTAATGAAGCTGTTTGGGTATTTTGACTTCTCCAAACAATTTCTGGGTTCGAGTGGTCTGTTCTAAATATGGTTTCGATCCTGATTCCCTAACTTCGACTCTCCCCACAAGATATGGCTCTTATGTCTAGAAGGCTCTTGGGAAGATTTGGCATTACGTTGTTGGTGGCCTGCGGTGGAATGTGGGGAATGGTTTGAAAGTTAGCTTTTGATGGAATATGTGGGCTCTTGATGTGCCACTCTATGGCCTCTCAATTACTCAGATTCCTGAGGACTAAGTTAGCAGTTCAGTTGTTGATTTTATCACGCCTAGTGGATCGTGGAATTGAAACCTATTTTGTCATCTTCTTCCGAATCATGTGTTGTTGAAGGTTGTGGGGATTAAGCCTCTTAATCCTTGCTGCACGTGTGATCAATTCTATTGGGCCTTCTCAAACTAGGGTACTTTCATGGTTAAATCAGCTTATAAACATCTTCACCGAAACTTCCTTAATGTGCAGGACTCTAACAGGTGTTAGGAAATTTGTGGTGAAAGCAGACACGCAGTTAAAGTAGAATTGTAAGAAAATAAAGAACAAGCACAAAAGAGGACACCAGAAATTACGTGGTTCGGCTTTTAGCCTACGTCCACGAGCGAAAACAGAAGGAAATATTTTACTAGTGAAAAGGAGTTACAAATATTGTGGTATTTTAGCTCACTTCCCAAAACCCCAATACACCCAAACTCTCAGAACACTAATAACTTGAGCTTATAAATTTAAGCTCAAAACTCTCTCAACTCTCCAATTCTCTCTATGGAATTGCTTGGAATTGGAATTGATTGTTTTGGATGCAAAGCTTTCAAATGAGAGCTTCCTTTTTATAGGCAAAATTTGCCATTAAAATATAATTTTTCCTTTCTCTTTTCTTGCCAAAACCGTGGCCTTCTTGCTGTTGAATTCTTCTCCTGAATTCAATGTTCAAAGCTGTGTGCTTCGCCATAATCATGTTGCCTACGTTTTTACTAGGCCACAAGAGGATCTACTCCAGATAAACTTGTCAGTATTTATCGGCTTAGTCAAAACATCTGCTAGGTTCTCCTTCGTATGGATTTTCTGTAAATCCACGCTTCCCTCTTCCACTACTTCTCGAACGAAGTGATACTGAACTCCTATGTGCTTTGTCCTGGAATGAAAGGCTGGATTCCTTACAATGTGCAAGGCATACTGACTGTCACAAAATACAGAAATTTTCTCTTGTTTATACCCGAGCTCCTCCAATAACCTTTGTATCCAAATAGCTTCCTTGCAAGCTTGTGTAGCTGCCATGTATTCTGCTTCTGTTGTAGATAAAGCCACAACGGTCTGCAGTTTCGAAACCCAGCTTACAGCTGCTCCCGCAAGTGTAAACACATAACCAGTAGTGGATTTCCTTTTATCAAGGTCTCCTGTAAAATATGAATCCACATAGCCCCTGACAGTAAACTCTGATCCTCCGTAACATAATGCAACATCTGAGGTTCCTCTGATGTATCTCAAAATCCTCTTCACAGTTAGCCAATGCTCTCCACCAGGATTCGCCATGTATCGACTGACTGCTCCCACTGCTTCTGCAATGTTTTGTCTAGTACATATCATAGCGAACATTAAACTTCCCACTGCTGATGCATACGGTACTCGAGACATCTCCTTCCTCTCCGCTTCATTGCTAGGACACATACTTGAGGATAATTTGAAATTAACAGGAAGTGGGGTAGAAATTTACTTACAATCTTGCATGTTGAAGCGTCGCAAGATTTTCTTCAAGTAATTCTTCTGTGAAAGCCAAATCTTCCTGTTATTTCTGTCTCGGTGAATTTGCATCCCTAAAATCTTGTTTGCTGCTCCCATGTCCTTCATTTCAAACTCCCTAGCCAACTATTCCTTCAATTCTTGGATTCGATCTTTGTTGGGGCCTGCTACCAACATGTCATCCACATACAACAATAAAATAATGAAATCATTATCTCCAAACCTCTTGTAATATGTACAATGGTCTGAACTGAGTCTGTTGTATCCAAGGCTCATAATGAAGGAATCAAATCTCTTATACCAACACCTCGGTGCCTGTTTGAGGCCGTATAGAGATTTGTTCAACCTGCAAACCAAGTTCTCCTTTCCTGTTTCTGCAAAACCTTCTGGTTGGAGCATATATATTTCTTCTTCAAGTTCTCCATGAAGAAATGCAGTTTTCACATCTAATTGTTCTAGATGTAGGTCAAATGTAGCACACATTGCCAAGACTACCCTGACTGTTGTGAGTCGAACCACCGGAGAAAATATCTCGTTGAAGTCAATACCTTCTTTCTGAGCATATCCTTTCATCACCAATCTCGCACGATACCGCTCCACTTGGTCATTGCCATCACGTTTGATCTTGTAGACCCATTCTTTTCCAATGGCTTTTCTTCCACGTGGTAGTCGTACAAGTTCCCATGTCTTGTTATTGTGTAGAGCTTTAATTTCTTCCTGCATTGCTGTCATCCACAAAGCAACATCTGAGCTGTTTAAAGCTTCATAGAAAGTTGAAGGCTCTCCATCCTCTGTTAGAAGACAATATGCAACGTTGATCTCTGTCACATACTCCGAGTGCCACGTTGACGGTCGTCTCTCACGAGTTGACCGACGAACTTCTGGAGCCTCAGACTCAACTGGTTCTTGTTCCTCGTGCTCTGATGCTGCTTCAGAAGAATCTGAATCTTCTGGATTATTTTCCGCATATACCGGTACAGTCTCTGACTTTTCTTTTACAGTGCTATCATCCTCATCTTTCCTCTGCAGTTGATCTTCTAAAAAGATAACATCTCTGCTGATGACGATCTTGTGGGCAGTGGGGTCCCACAGACGATACCCCTTTACTCCATCAGCATACCCCAAGAAGATACATCTTCTAGATTTTGGATCCAACTTTGTTCTTTCTTGGGCGTTGTACATCACGTACACAGGACATCACGTACACAGGACATCCAAATGCATGAAGGTAGGCATAATCAGCTGGCTTTCCAGTCCACATCTCCATCGCCGTTTTCAACCCAATAGCTGTAGATGGCAACCGATTTACTATATAACAGACAGTTTTGGCCGCTTCTGCCCAAAATGAATTAGGTAGACCAGCAGTCTTCAACATAGCTCTTATTCCTTCTGTAAGAGTTTTGTTCATCCGCTCCGCCACTCCATTTTGTTGAGGAGTGTATGCCACCGTGAACTGTCTCTGAATACCTTCTTGCTTACAGAAAGCAAGAAACTCGCCGTCTGTATATTCTCCACCATTATCCGTCCTCAAGCACTCGATCTTTTTACCAGATTCAAGTTCCACCCGAGCTTTGTATTCTTTAAACACTAGAAATACATCTGACTTTTTCTTAATTGGATACACCCAACATCTTCTGGAATAATCATCAATGAAAGTCACCATGTACTTTGCACCTCCCATAGATATATCCGGTGATTCCCAAACATCAGAATGAATCAAGTTTAGAATGCATTTCCTTCTAGCAATAGATCTACTGAACTTTAATCTATGCTGCTTACTAATAACACAATGCTCGCAAAATGGTAAACTTACCGATTTGAGCCCCGGAAGCAATTTTCGCTCAGAGAGAATCTTCAAACCTTGTTTTGACATGTGACCAAGTTTGAGATGCCACATTATCGTTGACTCTTCTTCATTTGATGCGACACACGCATCAGCCTCCAGTAGTGTTTCTCCTTTAAGCATGAATAGATTAGCACCGATCTTTTCTGCTTTCATCAATACAAGCGCGCCTTTAACGATCTTCATAATTCCATTCTCCATATGAGTTTTGTACCCATGACTATCCATTTGTCCCAAAGACAATAGATTTTTCTTCAGGCCATTGACATGTCGTACCTCCCCAATTATGCGAATTGTACCATCAAACATTTTTATTTTGATAGTACCCATACCAGCGATCTCCAAGGCATGATCATTACCCATATATACAGATCCTCCAGAGATAGGTTCATATGTGTGGAACCATTCTCTCCGAGAGGTCATGTGTCAGGTAGCTCCTGAGTCTATAAGCCAGACATCAGATAGTCATTTTCTGCCTTCTGAAACAGTTGTTGCCTCGTTGTAGAGAATTTCGCCATCATCCGAGGTACTTATTACACACCCCTGAGCATTTGATGACTCAGGTTCTTTGTCCTCTTTTCTCTTACTCCAACACTCTTTCTTGACGTGCCCTTTCTTGCCACAGTTGTAGCATTTGACATTCTTCTTACTTCTGGATTTTGATCTACCATGATTTTGACTCTCACTGGGGCCACGTTCCGTTGATCTCCCTCTCGTCACCGATAGCGCCTCCGCTTGCTGCGAACTTGCTTGTCTGTTTTCCTTATTTTGCCACCTGCTCTCCTCATTTAATACGGAGGCTGCAACATCGTCGAAAACTAGACTGTTCACTGGATTGTTGTTCGTCAGGTTGATGATGAGTTGATCATACGAATTTGGTAGACTTTGAAGTAGAAGCTCTGGACGTTCATTTTCCTCTATATTATGACCCAACGTTGTAAGTTGTGAAAATAGAGTCTTCAAGGTATTGATGTGGTCGGTCACCATTGTAGATTCCGCCATTCGAAGAGTATAGAGCGTTCTCTTCAAGAAACTTTTGTTGTGTAGTGACTTGGCCTCATATAATTTTGTGAGAGTATCTCATATTTCCTTCGCTGTGTTTTTCTCTGCCACAATAGATAATACTCCATCTGCCAAGTGCCAAGTGTAGATAAAAAATGGCGTTGCCATCTACCTCGTTCCACTTGTCATCAGTTATCTCCATGGGCCTTTCTCCAATTGTTGCCAAGCAATTCTTTTTCCTCAATACAGCTTTCATCTTCATTTTCCATAACGAAAAATTATTTCCGTTAAATTTCTCAATTTCATACTTTCCCGCCATTTTGTTGATAAATACTGCACACAAGCTAGTATACCACCTTGAATAGTTGTGAGTATGTGTGAGAATGTACACCAGGAAAGTTCCCAGGAAAGACTGGAGGGGTCACAATGGTCTCACTTAAAATTTAGACTCCTTAAGCTCTTATCGCCTTTGTGACAGAATTTTCCTAGACATGTACAAAAAAACCACACAATTGCTTTACTCACACCATTATCCCCTGCTTTACACCGCCAAATCTTGGGTCGCTCCCACCGTTTCTTGTGAACAGTACCGTATACATGAACAGTACTGTATACGTGAACAGTATTGTATATGTGAACAGTACTACTCCTACCGTTTCACGTGAATAGTACCGTATAAGTGAATACTAACATATACATGAACAGTATCGTATACGTTAGTACCCCGTACGTGAACAGTATCGTATACGTCAGTACCCCATACGTGAACAGTACCCGACTCTAAAAATACAACTAATAGCTCTGATACCACTGTTAGGAAATTGGTGGTGAAGCAGACACGCAGCTAAAGTAAAATTTTAAGAAAATAAAGAACAAGCATAAAAGAGGACACCAGAAATTACGTGGTTCGGCTTTTAGCCTACGTTCACGGGCGAAAACAGAAGGAAATATTTTACTAGTGAAAAGGAGTTACAAATATTATAGTATTTTAGCTCACTTTCCAAAACCCCAATACACCCAAACTCTCAGAACACTAATAACTTGAGCTTATAAATTTAAGCTCAAAACTCTCTCAACTCTCCAATTCTCTCTATGGAATTGCTTGGAATTGAAATTGATTGTTTTGGATGCAAAACTTTCAAATGAGAGCTTCCTTTTTATAGGCAAAATTTGCCATTAAAATATAATTTTTCCTTTCTCTTTTCTTGCCAAAACCGTGGCCTTCTTGCTGTTGAATTCTTCTCCTGAATTCAATGTTCAAAGCTGTGTGCTTCTAGATGCAGAGCATCTAGAAGCCTTGACTTTTCACAACAGGAACCTCATCTGGAAATGGAAGGGACCCCAGAGAATTAGAACGTTTCTTTGGCTTGCTGTTCAGTGGAGATTAAAATGCAAAGCTGAGGTTTTCCGACGTCATATAATTTCAGATGTTGCCTGTCCTCACTGTAATGGTTATGTCGAAGATGCAGTTAATGTGCTACGTGATTGTGTTGTGGCAAGGAGAATTTGGGGCTTGCTTGGGCCTTGTAATGCTCACGATAATTTCTTTAATCTACCTTTTCGTGATTGGATTATGTTGAATTTGAAGAATAATAGCCATTGGGATGGTAACTATGCATGGTCGTGCATTTTTGGGGTGGCCATTTAGAGAATTTGGTTTTGGTTAAAAAAACTGATGTATGAAAGAGCCTCCATCAGCATCGATTCCATTCGTATGGACATCATGTCTAGAGCAGAAGTGATCCATAGACGGACTATTACCTTTGAGGTCAAGCACAATAGTAGAATGGAGAAATATTTTGGTTGGGTGCCTCCAACTTGGCCTTTCTTAACGTTGAACACGGATGGAGTGAGGAAGTATTCAGGGGTAGCATCTGCCGGTGGTTTAATCAGGAACACTGTTGGTGAATGGATAGAAGGCTTTAGCATAAACATTGGGATATGTTCTATCACAATTGCTGAACTTTGGGTCTTTATCAGGGCCTTACTTTAGCTTGGAATAAGGGTACTCGGGTGCTTCAAGCTGAAGTTGACAGCATGTGTGTTATTCAATTATTGCAGACCAAAGATGTTGTCATAATGCTTCTTCTCCTCTTATTAGCGGCATCATAAAGCTTTTATCTCGTAACTGGCAAGTCTTGCTGCGTCACGGTAATCGTGAGGCGAATTTTGAGCTGATTTCCTTGTGAATTACGCTTTGTCACTGCCTATTGCTCTCTACATTCTTAGCATTTCTCCTGACTCTGTTGAAGCTTGGCTTCATAGTGTTTGTTTGGGGAATAGGCTCTATTTCCTTGTGAATTACACTCTGTCACTACCTATTGGCCTCCACATTCTTAATAGTCCTCCTAATTGTATTGAAGCTTGGCTTCATAGTGTTTGTATAGGGAAGAGGTTCCCTCCTTTTGTTAAGCCTTTTGATAGGCTCGTTTCTTTGACCAAAAAAAAAATACAATGGCCTTTTTTGCCCCTTCATTTATGTGAAATTCCAATTTCAAATTCATATTAAGTTGAAGACTTCCTCAAAATGGACAAGGGATACTATCTTTGTCCTTCCCCCCCCCCCCCCCCTCCCCAACCTCATATTATTATTTTATTAGTAATTGAAATTAAGTTTTGTATTTATTTCACTTTATTTATAATTAAGTTTATTTTTGACTAGCTTAAGAAAGGTAATGAAAGAAAAAAAAATAAGGAGAAAATCCTAATCCCTTCAATACAGACGAAATTATTTAAAATTTTCTAACCAACTTTCGAGGAAATTTCTCTTTTCAGGCCTTATATTTTCTACGATAGAGTTCTTACCAGTAAGTTCATGTTGCATGGAGCTAGGAGAAAAGGCCATAAACTCTTCTTCATCACTAGAATTATCTTGGGCGGCATTTGTGAGATATAGGCAGATTGGGGATAGTTAATCCTATTTTTGACCAGTGGATTCCACGTGGAGTTAAGCCATGTTTCCTTCCCTTATAGTGCTTTTGAGAGGTGATATGCAATCCTTGTCGATATGTCAGCCAGCACCAAAGCTTTTGTAACTCTGCTTTTTGCATTTATCGGGTGGTCCAGCTGCGGCAGGAACGTGCTCCCCCACAATTATGGATTCACGTGACAGAAATTTTGTTTGGTATTGTCGTGACCAATAAGAGTTTTAAGCTAAAAATGTTTAGTATGTAATAAATTACTGAACCAGGCAACAACATTAGCGTCATCGTCATCTTGTTGTGCATAGGAAGACTTGGGCGCACCGAGAAAAGCATCATCATCACACGTCGAGAGCTGCAGCAGTGTTGTCTTCGTCAAGAACAGCGGCAGCGATGCCAATTTTTTTTTTCATATAATGCCTAAACATCTAAATTTCTGTGCAATATTCCATTATTCTTTATATATATAGATATAAAAATATTCCAATTTAAAATTTTAAAGTATGAAAAAATGTGGAAAAATTTTAAAATCACACGATTTTTAAGATTTAAAACTGTAAGTCTTTAAAACTGTAAGATTTTGAAACTTTCCCACATTTACCCGCACTTTAAAATCTCTGGTCAAAAAACTACTATATATATATATATATATATATATGTTTGTATGTATTTCTACAATCCTACAATATTATCACTCTACAGCAAAATGCTTTTTCATTCCCCCATTTTTTTCCTTTCTTCCTACAATATTATCACTCTACAGCAAAATGCTTTTTCATTCCCTCATTTTTTTCCTTTCTTTCTTTTTTTTTAATTTCCCTAGATTAAATATTAAAATAGATAAATCTATTACACAAAATAATAAAAAGAATTAAAATGAAGAACTCCGAATTTGGTAGAAGTTAAAAGACTTTTTGAAAAAATAACTTGAAAACTAAGTAGAAAAGGTAGATATACAAAATTTGGCTTGATTTTAGTGTTGCAAGTATCTATTTAAATTTTTAAGAATTTTGTTTGGGTATATTGAATAGTTTTCTAAGTATGTAGCATAAATATAGATTATTAATTTAAATAGTTGAACAGGAGGAATTTTTAGTATTTTAATGAGTGCATGGAATAAAAATTTAGTAGATGAGTGTTTAAAAATAATAGTGTTTAAAGTAATAGAGTGTTCAAAGTAATATAATATTCAAAAAATAATTTTAGATACAAATAGTCACTTCAATAAAAAGAATTTTCAACGACCTTGCAAATATGCCGTTAAAAAGTTTTCTTTTTCTAATATTGTTATACAGGACTATAGGTATTACAATTAATATTTACAAATAGATTCTACAATTGGAACCTTTTTTGTGGCATGTACTCCTCTGAAGCACTGTTCAAATTCCTCCAACCCTTTCAAATATGAGTGGAGTGGACAACTCTTGAATAAATTGATATGCTATTGATTCATAAGCCGTGGAAAGTAAGCAACTTTTCACGGCATACATTACACGCCATCAAATTTACCGTTAAAAATAAATGACGGCATAAATTATAGGTCATTAATTATCATGTAGACGGTAATAACTATTTCGCTAATGTAAACAAAATTATACTTTTAGTTAAAAAATTTAACTGCGTTTACCAATATGTTGTAGGCATTAAAGACCATATTTGTTTATTGCCATTGAAAGTTGGAGATAATTACGTAATAATATTAGTTCATGGTAGAGCACAATTGCCACTAATTATTTTATTTAATTTTTAATAAGAAATCTTAATTCTTTTTATACATCACAAATTGAATAATGTTCAAAATAAAAATTAAGAATGATTACATCAAACTAAAAATTATACATTAGCAAATTGTCAACAGACAACTAATATGTGAATTCAATGGAGTTTTTTTTTTTTGATCCATTGGAGCCTAATAAAGCTAAAACAGAACGGGGAATAGGAGTCCCATATATATCATTACATAACCAATAACCAAGACCTTGGGGGGGATTTTCAAAGACATGAAGGCCAAGGGGTAAGAATCCAGCAAGTTTCGCCATGGAATCTGCAACAAAATTGGCTTCCCGATATATATGCTTTATGGTAATGAGTCATTGTCTATTCATCAGTTCCTTTATGGCAGATATGAGAGAAAAATGTGCATTAGGATTTAGGCATCAAGCTAGTAGAGGAAATAAGTTAGGAAACACATTGGCTATCCACCTCTGCAATTAAATAACGAATGCCCCGGTCCCAAACAATATTAAGTTCTTGAAAAAGACCCCAAAGTTCTGCAGTAGTCACCGATCCAAATCCAATATTCATGCTAAAGCCAAACTGCCATTTTCCAAAGCAATCCTCACCAAGCCCCCAGCGCTGGCTAGACCATTCTTTAATCGTGATCCATTAGTATTTAATTTGAAAAAAAAATCAGGGGGAGCTTGCCATCGAATATCTTTGATGATCTTATTATTCGGACCGAAACTAAGAGTTGATCGTGCATTTTGAATGTCTTAAGCCCAAGATTTAATTTCAGCAACAACATGAGTGCAGCAAGGGATTTTTGTGAGAAAAGAAATTGATTACGCCAAAACCAAATTTTCCATATAGCCACTCCAAATAAACAAGCCCATTCATCACCCACTTCGTTGATACCAGTCTTTCCCAAATTGAAAGAAGAAAAAATCACTGCAAGTAAATATTAATGGAGCAGAGCAAGAGAGAAGACGAGCTAGGAGATTGACTTAGTGATGTAAAACTGGATAGTGGCAGCCCCTAATTCCTAATCGTGAAGAAATCAATTAAGAAAAATAAAAGAGAAAGAAAGCGGTGGCTAAGGATTGAAAGGGTGATGATTTTCTTTTATTGGTTTATAATTTTTCTTTTTTTTACGGCATATTTCAAATGTCCTAGTATATTTACAAATCAACGGCGATTACATCCATGCCAGTATAATACTACAATTAACGGAAAAATGATTTGCGCCATAAAAAAATTAATTTAACGACATTTATTTATTTTTTAATGCCATTAAATATTAAGTGACCCCCTTGTATGATGCCAAGTAATAAAAGTCTGCAATTAAATTAATGTTATTCGGGGTCTCCTATGTTGCCACTTGTACGTTACGCAGCTTTTGTCTTTTCTCACTTAGTAATTATAAATTTCGTTGAGCTCCTTACTCTCTATTTTATTTGATTGAAACCCTCAGAGTATCAAATTTGCCCCCTCACAATTTTTTAAATTCCCAAATACCCTCCATATAATTAAAAATATATATATAACAAATTTGAAAAAAAAAAACAGCAAGCACAACCAACATTTTAAACCCTTGAAGCCTCCATCAGAATCAAGAGGAAGATTTTCCAGTTGTAGCTAAGAGGAAGCACAACACTGAGATCGGGATCGGGATCTAGTTCGCTTGTCGTCGTGATCTTCACCGTCCGTTATTTGGCCCATTGCAGTAACAATCTCACCACTATCTCCTAACCAACCATCTTCACGATGATGATGATGATGATGTCGACACTATTGATGATAATGCGGCCATCGATTCTGATTTGTTGTTGCCGTTGATTATGATGATTTTGATTATTACTATTATTTTTTACTGGATTATTATTATTATTATTAACAATAAAAAAATATTATAATTAATTAATTTATTTAAAAAATTAATAATCATTTTGAGTTAAATTGTTAATAATAGTAATTAACAATAATTATTAATAATAAATAATTTTTGAACAATAATTATAATCATGGTAATTAAAATTAGAGGTGGGCAAAATTGGATTTGGGTCGGGTTCAGATCAACCTGATCGGATTTTGAGTCGTTCGGGTTTGATAAAAATTAATCCGAATACATTCTAAGCTTACAACCCGACCCAATCTGATTCGATTTATATTCAGATTGCATCGGGTGGGGTTGTAAATTCGAGTTGAATTCGGGTAGGCTCGGTTTCAGGTTGGCCAATTTTCTTGATTTTGTTACTAACATGTAAAAACACATAATTGCAACAATTAAATACTAAATATTAATTGTTTAAATTAACCATATATATCATCAATTTAAAGCTTACAAAAAAAAAAGCTTCAAAAGTGAAAACTCAAAGTTTCAAAGGGGATAAACTTGGGTCGGGTATCTCGGGTTGAAGGTTGGAGCAACAAAATGCAGATCGGTAGCACCTTGTAGCATATTGATGGCACTTGCAGCAGATCGGTGCCCACGGACGCACAGCTAACGGACGCGTAGCAACAAACCAATAGACACACAGCGAATCGATAATGGAAACGCAGGTGAGGCTGTGACTTGTGTGGCAGCCTCCGTTGGCAACTTGGCATTGGCCCAACACCATTGGAGGTGACTATGTATATGTTTTGTGTAGTGAGATTGGGGATTGAGGAGGGTTGTGAGTGCTTGTATAAATAACCCGAAATTTTTCAGGACAGGTTTGCCCACCCCTAATTAAAATACAAAATAACAATTATGATAATAATTTATTAAGGATTTTATAACAATTTATTACAATTTAATTCATTCCGATATTGATTCTAAAATAAAGTAAACACATCAATGACAATACAACTCATTTAAATTATGATTCGTGCACTTTAAGTAAATAACTTATTCTGATTCCAATTCTTCATTTCAATTCCAACCTATTCTGATTCTAACTCATTTTGATTCTAGTTCATTTCGATTCCCGTTTAGTAAATGAACTTTAAAATTGTAAACATTTCATATATTTTTTTCCATTTCTTCTTCCTCTCTCTCACTTTCTCTCTCTGTGATGAGTCTAATGGTGGCTTCAATTGTTGATAAAGGTTGCTGATAAAGAGAACATGATAGTGTAAAAGGATAGATTCAAAGGGAATTTGTTTTTTTTGTTAATTCTTTTATCGTGAAAATACTAATTATTATGAGATGGCATTGTAAAGAAGATGAATGGTCATATCCTTGAAAATTTTGCTGATGAGGAGTGATGGAAGATGAGATACCATAATTCTTTAAGAAAGGAAAGAGTTTTTTTTTAGTACTAGTTTAAGATTTTTTTTTTGTCTTTTTATTAATATTAGTGTGTTATGGTTATTAATGTGTCGTGGTTGTAAACATAAACTCTTGTAATACTTACAAAAAAAAATAGTAAATGAAGAAGAGTGTAAGGAGATAAATTGAGTTTTGATGTTATAAGAAAGCAGAATGTTTCATAATTCTTATGAATAAATTGAAAAAAATAGAGTATGAGGGGTCTCAATAAAATTTATGGTAATTAAGTGAAAAAAAAAGCTGTTGTAACGTAAAGCGGCAACATAGTAAATGAAAAAACGACACGTACATCCTCAAAGTTTTAGAAAATGATCACAACATCCTTAAGTTTTTAAAAATGAAAACTAATATCTCGTCTTAACCATTATACCCTTTTCATCTATTATCCCTAAGAAAATGGTTTCAAAATTTTTAATAAATACAAATATTATATAAATAATATAATCTGTGTAGTAGACTAATAATATTAAAATATTTTAATAAATTTAGATATCTAAATTATTATATTTATTTTAATTTTTTAATTTATTGTAGAGATTTGAAATAAATATTTGCATTAAATACATTCTACAATTGAAAAAAATATGATATACTAATAATGTTAAAATTATTATTTTACATAAAATTCAAAATAATTTAAATTTTAATACATTTATTTTAATATTATGATCCTATTTATTATTTATTTTATTTAAAATAAAATAAAATAAATAAATTATAAAATATTTCTTAAATATTAAATTATTTTAAAATGTATATATCATTATATTTATTTTAATATTATATTTTTATTTATTATAAAATATTAAAATCTATTTTTTGGGATATACTGTTAAAAAAAAATTTGTTGTCTCTTTCTAAAAAATTTACGGATGTTGATGGTTATTTTCTCAAATTTTAAGGGAGATGTCCTTTTCCCACATAAATTATTGGTATCGATATTCGATATCCTAGGTGCTGCACTGATACCTTAGTCTTTAGGTGACGCAAACGTTCCACCGCGAAAAGTGTTCGTACTGAGCCCCACTCTTATTTGTATTGACCCACGTGTTAAACAAGATCATAAAAGTGAAGAAGAAAGAAGAAAATCTCTGAGAAGAGAAGAAACCAAATTAAAATACAGAAGAAAAATGTTGGGGAATCGAAGTTCAGATAATCACACTAAGCCACTGTTAGGAACCGGTGATAATATTAATAATTATAATCTTGGAGAAGAAGAAAGGAGGTGGTGGCGGAAATGGAGAGAAGTTTTGGACGTGGAAGAGGCCAAGAATCAAGTACTCTTTTCGCTGCCAATGATTGGTGCTAATGTTTCCTATTATGCGATCCCTTTGGTTTCTGTCATGTTTGCTGGTCACCTTGGTGACCCTTGAGCTTGCTGGTGCAACTCTTGCCAACTCTTGGGCCTGTGTCACTGGATTTGATTTCACTGTAAGCATTCAATATCTCATTAACATCATCGTATTATATAGAAAGCTTCAATTTTTTAAGTAGTTTAGATTATAAAATACAATTAATTTGAATTTGTGTTCGGTGCTGCGCTGAGCTGAGAGCTGATCTTTATGCTGAGATTTTATAACTGCGATTGCCCGAGTATACCTTAATGTACACGTGCGATAGAAGATTACAAAAGGTTCAGCACCACTTAGTAGTTAGCACTATCCAAATCCAATCAGTCTTTTGAAACGGATAAGTCAGTGCGTGCGTGGTTCAATTTTTAATTTTCAATATGTGGTTGATTCATTTTCTTCATTCTCCGTTCTCCTAACAGCAAGGACTAAGTGGAGCACTTGAAACACTCTGTGGTCAAGGAGTTGGCTCAAAACAATACAGGGTGTTGGGAATATACTTGCAAACATCTTGTATCATATCTTGCTTCTTCTCAGTTATCATATCTTTCCTGTGGTTCTATACAGAACCTATACTTATTTTACTTTCATCAAGCTCCGAGTATTTCAGAACAAGCAGGTCTCTACATGAAGTATCTCATTCCGGGTCTATTTGCATTCGGGTTTATACAGAACTTTCTAAGGTTTCTTCATACACAATCCATTGTCATGCCATTGGTCTTCTGCTCAGCTCTCCCATTGGCAATCCATTTTGGCATTACATATTCCTTTAGTTCATTGGACATCCCTTGGTTTCAGTGGAGCTCCACTAGCCTGTTCAATTTCGTTGTGGATCTCGACACTTTTGCTAGCAATTTATATCCATTGTTCAAAGAAAAACTAACCGTACGTGGGAGGGACTTTCTTTTGAATCATTCAGTGTCTTTCTCACCAACTTGAAATTAGCCCTGTCATCTGCAGCAATGGTTTGGTAAGTGTCATTACTTTTCTTGATCGTAGGTACAGCTTCATTTGGTTAGAAACAAATACAATCACGGATGGTCTACAATGTTTGGAAAAAAAGAGTGTGATATGCAAACTGCTTATTGATGACAGGGAAGTTAAAACTCCGGCCTTCTAAAAAAATTCGTTAGTCCTCAATTGAAGACTATAGGCTTAAAATGATAACAGTTGCCTGAGAAAATAGTTAGTGGTATCTGATACTCTTGCTTGCAAATAATTATTACTTAAATCTACAGGGTTAAAATCTCGCAAATTGATAATTTGGAGCAAGGGAGTTACCCAATTGAATTCAATACAATATCATGACCTTGTTAGCATATATTATTTGTATTTTTCAGCTTGGAGTGCTGGTCTTTTGATATCCTTGTGTTCTTAGCCGGGGTGATGCCAAACTCAGAACGGTCTACTTCATTGATTGCAATGTGGTAATTAAGCTTCGGCCTTTTGTTATTATCAGTTTTTTTTTTTTCTTGTACATTAATTTCTTTTGATGTTATTTATCCTAAGACTGATCATTTTGACGACTTTGATAGTTCAATCCTTTTTTTTTTGGTCTCATGATCTTCAGTGTGAATACACATGTAATTACCTTTAACTTCAGTTATGGTCTCAGTGCTGCTGCAAGGTTAGTGTAGCATATGTAACTCCTAGTCCACGTTATGTGGTTTCTACAATTTTTGTGTTCAAACCAGAAAAACTCATGCTTTCTGACAGCACAAGGGTGTCGAATGAATTGGGAGCAGGAATGATCGATCGAGCTAAGAATGCCATGGCTGTGACTCTCAAGCTTGTTGTCCTCCTCGCTCTTATAATTGATTTGGCTCTAACTTTTGGTCATAATATTTGGGCTGGCTTCTTCGCTGACAGCCAAGAAATAGTACAGGAATTTGCCTCAATGACACCCTTTCTTGTAATCTCAATAACATTTGATACTCTGCAGTGCATCTTGTCAGGTTTTTCACATAAAATTTTTCTGAAGTCACTTATCTACATACAGCACAAATGTATAAATTAACTTTGATTTGTGATGCAAGTATGGTAATTTTGCAGGAGTGGCAAGAGGATGTGGTTGGCAACATTTGGCTGTGTGGGTTAATTTGGCAACATTCTATTTCATTGGCATGCCGCTTGCATTACTTTTTGGATTTAAGTTGAATCTTCATGCGAAGGTGAGACAAAATGGATTGTGGTTGCAGTAGCTTGTTCATCACTCGATACTCTCAGCATGCTAGTTTCTTTTTTCTGTTACAGGGTTTGTGGATTGGCTTAATCTGCGGCCTCGCATCCCAAGCCAGCTCCCTCTTTCTGATTGTGTTGCGAAGAAAATTCAATAAAGTCGGCATAGCTGTGAGCAGAGAAAAAGAAGTTCCACTTTCAATTTAACCATAATGATATTGAGACCGGAAAGGTTGTGCATTTTGTTCAATTCATAAACTTTACGCTGGAAAGAATGCGACTACATTTAATGCCACTGCTTTTAACTTATCATTCGAAGAGCTACATAAATAATGATAATGATGATAATATTTTAATTGTCACTCAAACATTTGAAAACTTTAGTCTATTCCATTTTTGTTGAAAAGATGAGGGGAAATAATGGGCGTCAATTGGAGTCAATTTATATTTATCCACTCATTGGTGCTGAAAGTTGAGCGCAGTGATCATCTTTACTTACTCCACGCACCCATGCCCATTCATAAATACACTCTCTACTAAAAATAAGTCTTGGCTCTTGGGTGCGCTTACGTTTACTAAAAGTTTTATTTATTTATTTATTTTTTAATTCACTCAAGTTTATTTTTACAATTATTCCCACTGCCCCCACAACTTTAATTTTCTCTCCCACTTCCTTTCTTTTCTTCTTTGTTTTTTTCTTGTGCCCCCCCTTGGCTTTTTTTTTTCCTTCAATTATTCCCTCTACCCTACAGCTCTAATTTTTCTCTCCTACTTCCTTTCTTTTCTTCTTTGTTTTTTCTTGTGCCCCCCCCTGGCTTTTTTTTTTCTTCAATTATTCCCTCTGCCCTACAGCTCTAATTTTCTCTCCCACCTTCTTTCTTTTCTTCTTTGTTTGTTTCTTAACTTTTTATACCCCCACAAACAGACCCATAAAAGGCTTTGGAGATTACCAATTTTTTCTTTACTATAGTTAATTTATATAATTTATCTCTTATTATTTTTATAATAACCAATAATTCCACATAAATTTATAATATTATCTGTATTTTTAAATGTATTTTTTTAATTTTATTATAAATTAAATAAATCACATGAATGAAAATTAAAATAAAAAAGTATTAAAAATAAGAAATATATATTTTGATGTAAAACAATTAATACTAAAATATTTTTTTATACTTTTTACGTTTAATTTTAAAATATTATAAAATATTTATTATAAGAAAGTGTTTACAAAAATAAAAAACAAGAAAAAGCTTTATTATTAATATTTTTTCTTCACATCAAAACACATATTTATTGTTTGTAATACTTAATTTTTCCTTTTAATTTCCATTTATATGATTTATTTAATCTATAATAAATATAAATAAAAGTGTATTTGAAAATAAAGATAATATTATAAATTTATATTATCAGAGAGATTATTCACTATTATAAAAACAGTAAGGGAATAAATGGTACATTTTAATTACAGTAGTGGAAAAATTGACAATCCCCCACTTTTTTTCTCAAATTTTTTTTCTAGACTTTTAAGAAACACATGCAGCCCCCAACAATCTACTTCTCTTATCCTTCTTCGTCTCCTAAGTGGCTCTCACAAATAACTACTAAAGGCAGTATATAATTGCAAGATCATGCAGTTTCCTAAGCACCACCTTAGAACTAGCACCGCTGTCATATGCAACAATGGTCTGGTGGAAGTCACAAAAAAATCTTTCTTCCTTCTCCCTGTTAATTATTTTTCTTTATCAGATTCATAGTCTAATGGAAGCGCAGCTGCCTCACTTATGTTAAAAGCAATTTAAAATCATGGATGCTCAAATTAAAGAATTCTAGTGGCATGTGATATTCAAGCATGAAAATAGGTATTTACTTTAATTTTCAGGGTTAAAATAACACAAATATGTTGAAACTACGGGGCAATAGGAGAGCAAAATGAATGCTACAGAGTCACTACTTTTAATAACTAAAGTGATTAACTAATTGGGCACAAGATACTCAAAAGACCACACCTCCAAGGTGAAAATTAAAGTATAAATCACATTAAGGTACATTTTGAAAAATTTTTAAACATTTCTAATCACCATAATCCTTTGTTATTGTATTTGGTTAAGCTAAAAACAGGGGATTCACTTCCTCTGTTCATGTCATGTCCACTTTAGTCCACTTACGGCGCAATGTAATCAACAAGAGGGAGCTGGCTTGGCAGAAAAGGCCGCATATTAAGCCGATCCACAAACCCTGATCCAAAGAAAGGGCATAGAATATGAACGATTAAATTGAAAAGTTGAAGTTTCTTTTTTTTAATTATTTTTTATTTTTTTCAAATATATGTTTGCCTCACCTTAACATATAGACTCAACTTAAATCCAAGAATTGCTGCAATTGGCATGCCAATGAAATAGAATGTTGCCAAATTAGCCCACACAGCCAAGTGCTGCCAACCACATCCTCTTGCCACCCCTGCGCCATTAGCTCACTTGCGTCAGCATCTACATATAATAATGCTCAGCTTCAGACATCCGAAATTTTATAAAATTCGGATTTGAACTAGAATCAGAGTTGTACAGCTAGTTCAAATCCGGAGTTTACAAATCCGAACTTCTGGACCTGAGTATGACTATATATATATATAAATATATAAGCACATAAGTTACCATTTCCGTAGAAAAAATTGGATGTCACTAACCTGATAAGACGCCTTGGACAGAATCAAGCGTTATTGAGATAGCAAGAAGTGGTGTTAAAGAGGCAAACTCCTTAATGATTTCAGGGCTGTTACTAAAGAAGCCAGCCCAGATGTTATGACCAAAACCTAGAGCCAAAACAACCACGAGTGCAAGCAGTACAGAGAGCTTGACAGTCACAGCCATGGCATTCTTGGCTTGGTCGGGATTCCCTGCTCCCAATTCATTTGACACCCTTGTGCTGTGAAGAGGTACAGGTTTTTCAGTTCCCCGAACACAAAATGCACAAACCGAAGAACTAGAAGTTATACACATATACTACTGACCTTGCAGCAGCACTAAGACCATAAGTAATCATGTAGGCAACGGATTCGGTATTTACACTGTAAGATCATTCAATCAGAAAAGAAAGAAACTCAAGTCAAGGCTGAAGCAATTTAGGATAAATATTATCAAAAAGAACAATAAACTTACCACATTGCGATCAATGAAGTAGTCAGTTCTGAGTTAGGCATCAATCCTGCTAGGAACACTAGAATCTCAAAAGCCCAGTACTCGAGGCTGAAAAAGTAAGAAACAAAAATGAGTCGCAAGATTTAAAATGCTATGATGAATGAAAATTCGGTTACACTTTGGACTTACCATACCATTGCTGCAGAGGGCAGGGCTAGTTTTAAGATGGTGAGGATGAAACTGAATGATTCAAAAGAAAATCCTTCCCACGTATGCTCAAACTTCTTTGCACAAAGGACATAAGTTACCAGCATAAGCATCGATATCCATAACGAAACTGAAGCTGCTAGTGAAGCTCCCTTAAAACCAAGGGATGTCAAATATACAAAAGCATATGCAATGCCAAAATGAATTGCCATCGGGAGAGCTGAGAAGAAGACCAATGGAATGACTATGGATTGTGTCTGAAGAAACCTTAGGATGTTCTGTATAACCCCGTATGCAACTAGACCGGGAATGAGATACTTCATGTAGAGAGCTGCTTGTTTTGATATGGTGGGATCTTGATGAAGTAAAATAAGTATTGGTTCTGTGTAGATCCACAAGAAAGATATGATGATTGAGAAAAATAATGATGTAATCCAAGATGCTTGCAGATATATTCCCAACATCCTGTAATGTTTTGCACCAAATCCTTGACCGCAAAGTGTTTCAAGTGCTCCACTTAATCCTATCTTTAGACAACAACAGAGATGAAAATTTTCAAGTTCAAGTTCAAGAAAATTGAGTCCAAACAGAATCTAGTCATACAGTTATGTCAGTTCTCAGAAAAACAAGTCATTTGTCCCATCTTGGGAAAAAAAAAATTAAGACCCTGTTAACCAGCACAAATGCACAATCAATCAAGCATTCAATCTTCATTAAAACCAGCACAATCCCTGGGGGCAAACTTAGTAGAAGTTCAAGCATCATCTAAGGGATTTTCAACAGCAAGAATTTCTCCCCAAAATCACTCTTGTGTTGGTTTTGGTCAAGGATCATGTGCCATACAAATTGTATTTTTTGTGATTGCTTAAGTTTAAAACTTTAAATTAGATCAATGAGTCATTCTCAGGTCTGGATTTCTGGATTTGAACTAAATCAATGGTGCTGTAGTTACACTCTGATTCCATTTCAAGTCTGGATTTTGGACGTCTGGACCTGAGCATTATTATCAACTTACTCTTTTCATTTTATGCACGATTAATTTAGTTTATAAATATCCCTCCTGCACATTACTTCAAATGCTTGAAACAATCATATTCCATCACAAGTTTTTTTTTTTTTTTGGGGGGTAAAATAATCTCCATTGTAATTAACAACAAATAATATAAGCACTTTGTTAAAAGAAAAAAATTAAGCACTCGACAGGCCACATGTCTCGATTTCATTTGTCCAGGACTTTGAGACACCAGTCAATGAAATAAATGACATGTAGCTAATCACGCGTACAATAATATGTCTGCACGCAGCTGATCAGATAGATTTCTGGCATAAAAATACTCTTTCTAATGATTTAATTTGTTGTATTCAGGAACAGAAAACTTTATATGAAATCTGTAGAAACTTGATGAGCTATCAGCGGCAGATTCAAAAGAAATAAAGAGAAAGTGTGGTTACCATGAAAGCGAATCCTGTGACGGTGGCCCAAGAGTTGGCAAGTGTTGCACCAGCAAGCTCAAGCTGGCCAAGGTGGCCAGCAGACATGACAGAAACCAAAGGAATTGCATAATAAAAAACATTAGCAAGAATCATGGGTAGCGAAAACACCACTTGATTCTTGGCCTCTTCCAAGTCCAAAACTCGTTTCCACCACCGCCTCCTGCTGCTGGTTGCTTCTTCTTCTCCATGATCATCATCACCACCAGCCTCTAACAAAGGCGACGTCGTATTGTCTAAATCGGTGTTTGCCGACATCGTTTAGTCAAATGCTTAGAAGAGTTAGAAGATTCAAACTCTTGTGTGTTGTTATTCTTTGATGGCGAAAGAACGTGGAGGCGGTCTGCAGAAGAGTCTATATACAGCAAAAGATTATTTAATGATATCAATACTATAACCTTTTAATTGTATGATGAGCAACAATTAAGGTACGTTTCGGATTAAAGTTGAAATGTGATAAACTGCTTATTTGATAAGTTTTGGTAAAAATATTTTACAAGTTTTTTTTTATTTTGACAGTGATTCTTAAAAGCACGCAGGGGATGTTATTTATAACTTATTAAATAAATTCCCACATCTTTTTTAAATTTATACTATAATCTTAATATTTTAATAAAATGATTATTACACATGTTTTATTTGTTTATAAACCTCAATATATAAATAAAAATAAATTTTGTCTTTTTAGCCATTATATAATAAAATATTATTTTCGTAATAAAATTTACTGAAAATACATATTTTTCTTTTCAAACTCATAATAACTTTAACAACATAATATATTAAATACTAAGTTGGTTTTTCAATTACACTTTATATCGACATTTTATTTCATCATATAGCATAATTGTGGGGTAAAATTTACCCTATAAATTTCTTTTATTTCTTATATTTTGAGGTTAGTACCCATATAAATTATGTATTTTAAAAAATACATCAAAATATTCTTACTATTTAAATTATTGACATCTCTATCTTTACTTTTTATTCCTTTTGAATTGCTTTTACAATATTATCCTCTTCCAATTACGTTTCTTTTTTTGGACATTAATAAAAATGAATAAATTGCCAACTTAACCCCAAAAAATAAAAATAGCAACAAAAGGAATATAAAATAATTTTTGTGGAACACTCTGTTGAGGAGTTAATAAATTATTTTTTATTAATTTTTGAAAAATTGGTAATTTAATTTTTTTAGACATATGTGAGCTTCCACAAAAATTAATATATATGTTTTTAATTTTTTGGGTGCTAAATTGGTACTTTAATTTTTCTCATTTTAATGTCCCAAAAAAATTACTGTAAGAGGGTAATATTGTAAAAGTAAAAAAAATAGTAGGGGTGTCAATAGTTTAATAGTTGAGATGCTTTGAGCTATTTCAAAAATATAGGGACTAAAAAAGCACTAATTTCATAATATAGAGATTAAACAAGCTTTTTTCCAAAACTGTAAAAACAACTTATTTCATCAACTGTCGCAATCCTAAATTAGCCCAAGCAATACCAGTACGTAATGAGTGTTTCAAACTTCCAAGGGGTTTATGTGATGACATCTAAAGGGCTATAGCGAAGTTTTGGTAGGAATCAAAATAAACGTGCACGTTTATTTTGATATTTTATTACAAAAAATTTAGTTACTAAAAATAACATATTAGTCACCTTATATTTTCTATGACAATAAATAAATCGTTGCACGTTAGTCGCGGAAAGACCGTCTTAAAAGGTTTTAGCGACCATAATTATTTTCGTCATGTTAAAAGTATGTTTTGTGACAAAGACCATTGTCTTAAAATTAAGTTAAAATTATCACAAATAGTGTTCAAAATGGTCAAATTAGAGATTAAAAAATGCAATCAATGACACTTCATATTTGTCTATGTGATTTACAGTAACTATAATATTTGTCTCAATAAGTGATTTATAGTGACTAAAACATTTGTCTCAATAGGTGGTTTAGAATGACTATAATATTTGTCTCAAGAGTATGTAAATATAGTCTCGATAATTACTAAAAATTGTTATTTTAGAGGTTCAATGATACAATTACCAATCGTTGACAATTTACATATCGTGACATTACACAATCGTCTCAAGTAGTTATCATTTGTGACAATTTTTACAAATACAATTGGTAATTAATTTAGTCGCAAATTTATTTTAAGGACAATTTTTATAGTCTCACATAAATTTTAATAACAATATGTAGTCATAGAATTCAAAATTTAATGACAAAAGAACTTTGAAGTGAAAAATATTATTAACACAAATATAATTCATTACAAAGAAATCTAAAATAAAAAAGGTAAAAAATCAATAGTCTAAAAATAAGATTACATCATAGAAGAAAAATATAAGTAACATTACACAAAGCATAATTAAGTAAACAACATGTTGTTTCATGAATGCTTCAACTTCCTTAAATTTGCTATCTTCTTCCTTGATTTTAACTCTTGATCCTTGTTGTGCTAAGACAATGTTGTAGTAGAAGATGACTTTGAAGGTACCTGTCATTTTTTTATCTTTATAAAATTAAAGATTTTTCCAAAAGTATTTCACAATTTGATAATCTATTATTGGTACATCATTTTTCTCTATCTATCATTTGTCTTTGCATGATTAAAAAAATAATATTAATAATAAAAAACTTGAGAAAACACTTAATTGGTATAGGAGAATAATCTTATAAAAGAAAATCTTATTGTCAAAATGAAAGAATAGTAAATAGCAAGGCAAATAGCTATAAATAAAAATATTTAGGTAAGAATGCAAAATTAATTAAATTCTCAAAGAAACATATCCACAATCAATTCTTTCATCCAATAAAAAAATGTAAAAAAAAATCTAAATGAAAGACAGGAGATTATAAGCACATACTTGCTTTCATTATTACTTCAAATTAACAATATAATCAAAAGATTACAAGCACATAATCAACCTTGATTCACTTGCACAAATTTTACATCCAAAGCTTTGAACTTAATCGATTAAACTGTTGGTGTCAAACTTGAACTAAATTAAATTATTAAGCAGTCAATAAATCAACATTTACAGTACAATAAATATAAAGTTGAAAGACATAAAAGATTAAGTCAAAAAATAAAAATAAGATAGGTTACACATTTAGATTTTGTATGGAGATTACTCGAACCTTTTTCGCTCACTCTAATACATTTCTTAAATCGAGGAAACTCTCTCCAAACTATTTTGTTATCCCAATACAAAAGAAGATAAGCATATTAATTTTGACTAAACATACAACGACCACTCGGGGAAAAAAAAGGCTTTTTGACCTTTTATTTAGTCACTTCATCTACGCTTCCTAGCAAATCCAGCAAATCCAACAATATTTTCAGCAAACTTTAGCAACCCAAGCTTCAAAATCGTCCTTCCAACCAACACGTGTTTTATAATTAAAAGTTTGTAGCTTAACTTATTATTATATGGGCTGGACTCGAATAACTTATTAACTCTTACTATATTAATACTAGCTATAATTATCTTTAAAAAAATAAAGAAAGATGATTAATTACATACCAAGTTGAAGTGAACAAAAATTAGAAAGATCCCATTTTCGAAAGTTCTTATGAAAGAATATTAGGAAAAAAAAAAATCTGATATCAGCATGCCTAAACCCACTCCTCAAATTGAGAAACAAATTCATCTTAATATCCTAATTTTGCAAAAGTTTCTCAAAAACTACTAAACTTTGCTTCAAATTCCTTCATTTATTTGCATATATTCTATGTTTTTCTTTTACTAGATTCTCTTAGGAATTTTATCAAGCACCTGATAACATAAAATATTCAAATAATAGATCTAAGAATTTCAATCCCTAATTTTACCAAACACAAAAATATGAATTTCACATAATCCAATGACAATTAAACTAATCAAATTAAATTGGCTAGTTTATATATACTCACAATTTCGAAGTAGAACGAGAGATGAGAGTGAATTTTGCTGAGTGGCTAATTGTGGCATGCATGAGTGGACTGGTGACGGTGGCATGCTTTTGGGCGGCGGCAAAGTGAGGTGGCCTCCATAGCCAAGCGTTTTTGTTCTGTTATCATCATTCACACACACACACACATAAATTGGAAAGGATTACAAAAGATAAAGATGCGTAGTTTTTTAATACAAAACCAATTAAAGTGAAGTGCCCTGGGAGAGAGTGGGAGGAAATTAAATGGTTTTGTTTGGATAACAACAAAATTGGCCAGGGAATCAGTGGGAGGGGATTTATTTGTATTTCACGATTTCATTAGAGAAACTTATGTTCTATTTAAGTTTAGTTATTCTTTTATTTTAATTTTTATCCAATATAATATGTATTCTTTCTGTAAATCCAACATAATTAATTATTATAGGATTCTTTTAAAAAAATAAAAAAGAAGCTATAATAAGTTTGTTATTATTGGTTTTAAAAAAGTCTATTATCATTTTTTAATAGTCTAAGTTAATTATTTTAAGACTATTATTTTAATTTTTACTAATCTAACATAGTTAAACAAAATTTGTATGAAGCTACATGATAAAAAATAATGTGCGTAATTAAATTTCAAGAAAAATGTATTATTTAATATAATACCTATCAGTTAAATACCTTTTTTCTTGATATTTAATAAGATTATTGACATTTTATCTTATCAAGTATTTAATAAATTAAATATAAAAAATATGTTGGTCACAAAATATAATACAATTTAAAAATATTGATTATTATTCTCTGTTTTTTGTCATAATTGTAAAGTTTGCCAAAAAAATCTGAATCAAATACTAAATAAAGTGTCTCTGAAAAAAAAAAGGTCATGAAATATAAAACTACTTAAGAAAAAAAATTTAAACTATTATTTTTTAGTTTTGTCACAATAGGTAATTATATGTGATAAAAAAATAGGGTCTTAAAATTAATCAAAACCATATTAGATTTGGAGACTACTATTTTTTTTGTCACAAATGGTTTGATCAATTTTACATCCCTCTTTTATTTACGAAATAATTATGTCACTTATAATTACATTTCGCTACCATTTTTTTTGTCATAAAAGATGATATTTTGTCAAAAAATGATCAATTTTGGAGGGAATTTTTTGTTCTAAAAAAGTATGTCCTTTTGTGGCTAATTTTATATTGGTCGCGAAACATTTGATTAAGTGACCAATTATTGGGTCATAAAATGAATATTATTCGTTACAAAATATAACATGAGCCAGGACGAGATTATTTGCTACAATTTTAAAAGATCATCACAATAAGTATTATTTTATGACAAAATCTACAAATGTCATAAAAACATTTGTCTTAAAAAGTCAGATTTCTTGTAGTGATATTATGAAATTAAGTTTGGTATATTCCACTCACAGTGACGATATCCAGACTCGGTATCAACAACGTCTGCGGGTTGATTCTCGTTCGCGAATCCTCCGAGTCAAGGAAACGACATAATCATTCTCCGTAAATTTGGAATACAACTAATATAACATAATACTTCTCGAAACGAATATCTATCAACAATAATTATTCCCACATGTACAAAATTACCAAAATACCCCTACATGCCCAAATTACCAAAATGTCCCCAACATCATTATTTTACCAACATATTCGTAGAATATTCAATTACCAAATTGTTCTCAATTCGGAACACGGGAATAATCACAATGTCCGAAATTACGAAATTATCCTCGGAGCGTAAAATTACCGAAACGTCCTTAACAACTTAAATTACCGAATTATCCTCGAAATCACAAATTACCCTACTGCCCTAACCTAAAATTACCGAATTACCCACTGATTTCACAAATTACAAAATTGCCCCAAAGTTTTATGAAATTATCGAATTGCCCCTGCCGGTCAACGGTGACTGGACTTCGGTCAACGGTGACTGGGAGCTTAGGTCTGATAGTTCCGACCATCGTGAGTCCAATGGTGGTGGCGGTGACCTCCCACGCGTGGTGATGGCGGTGGATCAAGCTCCTCAAAGACGCGAGTTTTCCAAGTCGTGGTGTGCCAAAAATCCGGCAAAGAAAATGGGTTTTGGCCGCGGGTTTCGAGCTCCAACCGGTGGCGTTCTAGGCGTTTTTCGGAAATGAGGGTGGCTGGGATACGACAGCCGGCTTCCAAGCTTCAGATCGGTACCAAGCACGGCCGGTGAGGTGGCCGGAATTGGGAGAACCGATTGGGTCAATTTCGCGGATCCGAGTCGGGTTTTCGGGTCAACGGCTCAACTCTCTCTCTCTCTCTCTCTCTCTCTCTCTTCTTTCCAAAAAATGAGAATAGTCCCCCCCGTCCAAATTTATAGAACCCGCCTTTTTTTTTTTTAATCAAGCTTAATACAAATTAAGCTTATATCGGATCCGCAACGGAACTAAAATCCGACCACTCGAGCTCTTAATCGCGCTCAATTTATCTCGATTCGAAGCAAAAAAATTAAATCGTACACTTAATTAAGAAATCAAAGTGCATATGTTACAATTGTTTTCTTAGATCATCCCAATTACATACACAAAATTGCTCACTCATAAAACAATATTGCACAATCTCACAAATACATTTGCGTACTCTTAACTAGATTGAACAACTTATGTTTTGTGCATGTTAAGAATTGTCTGAATATTATGATTGAATACGTATCTCTCAGCTTACGGATCACTGGGATTTGTCTAACATCATTTGAGGGCCAAAGTCTTTGGTTGGAATCCCTTAATGTTCTGGTCAGAACATATTATTATTAGACTCATACTTTAAACTATTGGGCTCTTGCTTTAATACTTTTATACTTTGAGAAATTTCTAGTCAGACAATACGATGCCATTATTAGAATTTTACTTTTAGGCTTTTGTGGTAAACAATTCCTCTATCCGTACGCAACTTCATTTGCTAATTTCATCTAACCAATAACATTTTAACGATTACATTTCTGCCATATATGTTTGCTTCCGATGCTATCAATTTATTATTCATCGATGTCGTTGGTGCGGACCAAATCATGCAACTGCCAGATTAGCTTGATGACTTGGACTGATATTTTCTGCAAGTTTATTGTGCTTTCTGCCCCATAAACAATGCATACTCAAAATGCCATTCGTGCAAACTTTTACCCAAGAAAGACAAAAACATCGACCAAAGCTAGTTGTTCGTCCAAGATTTATTAAAAGATATATAGAACAATCCTTTCTTGTATTCAAAGTTTTACTTATTTTTTGCTCACAATATAATCCACTCAAAAGTGATTAATTAAGCTGAATAATTAGATAGATGCTAATAAATTAGAAGGAGATAAACAACATTGATGAATGTGTGTGTATGCATGTGTGTGTGAGTGAGTGTGTGTGTGTGTGAATGCTTAATATATTGGCTACAAACTATAATATGGGACTAAACGGCAACAGGTACAGCATAAAGGGTTGAGCCTTCTGTACGGTGAGGCCAAATTTCTCTTCCATGTCCATGTTCTCGCCTTCAAGCTTCCAATCAAAAGAGTTAATAAGTGAACCTAACATTAGATGTAACATTCTGATTGCCAACGGTAAACCAGGACAAATACGCCGCCCAGCTCCAAAGGGGATCAATTCAAAATTCTGGCCTTTGAAATCAACCTTTGACCCCAAGAACCTTTCGGGCATAAAAGAGTGAGGGTGTTCCCACGTGCTTTCATCTCTGCCAATAGCCCATATATTGACAAAAACTTGTGCACCTTTTGGTACTGTGAAGCCCACAATGTTAACATCTTTTGAGGCTTTGCGGGGGATTAATAAGGGAGCTGGTGGGTGCAACCTGAAAGTTTCTTTAATAACTGCTTGTAGATAAGGTAACCGGGTGATGTAAGATTCCTGAACTAGGTTGCCTTTGCCAACTGTTTGTTCTAGCTCCAATTTTGCTTTCAATAAAGCCTCAGGGTTGTGGAGTAGCTCTGCCATTGCCCATTCCACCGTAATTGAAATTGTGTCATTCCCCGCAATAAACAAATCCTGTTATATGAACTCTATTAATTAACTTTTAATTTGTACTATAAATTAAGGAAAAGAAAAAGAAAAATTACCGCAAACAAGTGCTTGATATTTTTTGTGTCGATCTCTACACTTTTATCTTGGATAATGTTGAGGAGAGTATCTAAAATATCTTTACATTCGGTAATAATACGGCAACCATGTTCTTGTCTTTGCTCCAATCGCTGATCAACCAAGCGATCAAGCACCTTGAGCATCTTGTCAGCATAAAGTGTGGTACGGCGCCTTATCCCCTGCAGGTCAAGAACTTTTAGCAGAGGAAAATGGTCGGACAAGTTAGGCTTTCCTGCTTCTTCCATCATACCACAAACTATATTCTTAAACTCTCTCTCTTTCGGATTAACCAAATCAATAGAAAACATTGTGTTGGATAACAAGTTAAGTGAAGTATTGAAAACAGCTTGGCCAACATCGATTGCTTTACCCGCACGGCAATTTTCTTCAACATAAGCAAGAAGGTCTTTGATTTTGTTGCGCCGGAGGTCTTGATTGGCATCGAGTTTTTGATTAGTGAAAATTTGCGTGTTGCATATTTTTCGAATATTTCTCCACAGTGCCGAGACTGGCATCCAGGCCAAACTGAATTCCTTGGGCTGGTAGATCTTTGACATGACTGCTTCAGGGACCTTCCGATCACAGAATGATAAATCATGATTTTGAAGGATGGCTTTAGCCATGCTTGGAGAAGAAACCACTATTGTGGTCACCTGGCCAAGTCTTAGACTCATTATGGGGCCATAAATCTGGGCAAGCTTGGCCAGTGACTCGTGAGGTTTACCACCTAGTTCCAGGAGGTTTCCGATCACCGGATAAGGCCTCGGTCCCGGTGGAAGCCGTTTGTGTCGTCTTTCGGAAATGAAACTTAAAGCCATCACCCAAACCAATGTGAATACAAGCCAGAATATGGAGCTAATTGACAGATCCATCTTTGAATTGAATTAATATTTTTATTTCTCTTTATTAGCAGCTCTCATCCGGATCGTCCCTTCACTTTCTTTTATAGTAGCAGCTGGATTCTGGAAGTGGCTTTCGCTACTATTTCAAACACATAATTAAATAAAAATTTTCGTGTCAGGTCACTTTCATATGCTGGCTTCTTGAGTTATTTGGCCTTCCTAAAACATTAGCATTTATTTTGAGTAGAGAGAGCTATAGTGCTTGACCGCATGAGCTTTCAATTGGAGTTGTTACCAATTCCGCTGGGATGTAAAAAATACCCCTCGTGTCTGGACTCGAATCAGATTCGGAAAATGCGGGGCTGAGTATACTCGGCTTGGGGATGAGGTAGGGCTCCACTTGATAAGTCCAGGTGCTAACTTGGAAAATAATTTTATAAAAGAAATTATAAAATATATTTATTTGGTCAATTTATTACATGTATTTAAAATTTTAGACATTGAAAGTTCATATTTTGAAGCTCAATTTCATTAAAACAAAATGTAAAAATTATAAAACACATCATAAATAATTACAATATTTTGAATTGGAGTTATTCCCCGTTCCCACTTTCCGTACAAATAATTACATGACGTCCACAAGACTGCCAACAAATGTGGAAAAATCAAATAAGGGCAATATTGAACTTTTACGAGTCAATTATCAGAAACGAAATGAATTATTACTTTTTCACGGTTAAAAATAACAAAGTACTAATTTTTCATTGTTATCACTAGAAAAATGTTAGAAGTCAATAATTGTTGTAGTCGTTTGCTATCTTGAAATATGTGAAGTAATAAAAAGATAATAACCATTAATCTTTAATTAGCATGAGATATGAAATTAGAATAGTAAGATTTTTATTTATTATTATCTCAGATTTTAAATAGATTAAATAATTTTAACATTTATCCATACAATTTCAGTGGTGCAACTGCGGTAACATAGTTTTATCCTATAGTAAGGTAAAAAACTTATCTTGATGGAAATAAATTTTACATGGACTCAAATGACTGTTTTGTTTTTTGACTTTTATAAAACTTAAAAATTATTTTAGTTAAAGTCATTTAGTTGTTTTAGGACCAGTTTGATAACGTTTTAATTTTTTAAAAATTATTGTTAGCTGTATCATAGAAATAACTAGCCGTAAAGAGAATTAGTTATACACCTTGTAAAATTTATTTTTAAAAGTTTTGTGATTTTTCAGAACAGTCGTATATGTTTAGTTATCTTCATAAGCAAGAAGGTCTTTGATAAGTGAGCAGAAACTGACAGATTTCCATCACCCATATTTATCGTGAAGCAAATTGGGCGGTGGATTTTATGGTGAATATGGCTCATTCACTTCCCCACGGGTTGCATTTATTTACTAGCCCGCCTGTGGGTATTTATTCAATTATTGTGCAAGACTTGTTTGGGATTACTCAACCCCGTCTTATTCCTGTTTAGCTCGCTTAGTTGAGCCCAATCTAATAAAAAAATAGAAAAAATATGACCATCATGAGCAACTAGATATAGAATTCATGTTAAAAACTATGACAACCAAACCATATTTTTACAAAATTTTTATCGTGCATCCAGATCCCAATTACATACACAAAATATGTCACACATGAAACTCGGCAAGAAATAATGTTGGAAAGTGTTCATTTCCCACCTAAATTCTCTGCAAAATATGTCAAACAAGCATATAAACAAAATAAAGGTGGCGAATAGTACTTGTCATACAAAATAAAGTTTACATGAAAAACTTCTCCATCAGAGTAAAAAGTACAGCCATCAAAAATGACTAGATAATAAATTTTACATGAAAAACTTCTCCATCAGAGAAAAAGTACAGCCATCAAAAATGACTAGATAATAAATTTTACATGAAAAACTTCTCCATCAGAGAAAAAATACAGCCGTCAAAAATGACTAGATATATTCATCATGTGAAAAATTGTTACAACTATATTCTCTCAATATTGTTGAAACGACCCGCCCCGCACCCTCAGGGCGAGTCTGTCTACACTCGTATAATCGGATCGATGATGATAATAATAATAATAATAATATCTAAGGATTCTGCCAAATCTCCCCTATAAATACAACATTCAAAAACCTACAGTGTACAAAACAACACTCCCAATAATATCTCAATAATTATCCAATTTTCATAACTAACTTCTCCAGTCAACATATTAAATATCACCCAAAATGCTCCAATATAAAAACAAATACAATGGTTATCCTTAATTACAAAATATAACAATAAATACAACTCACAAATCCCAAATATCAATATATTAAATCTACGACTCCTAGCACCATCATACGGCCACAATTTCAAATCCAACTACTGATACTGGGTCGACTGATATACCTGCAAATCTCCTGTGGGGGGGGAGGGGGGAATATGATAAAAACGTTGTGAGTATAAAACTCAGTGAGTGGATGCTAGTTTTCGAAAACTAAATTTATTCAAAATAATTTACTCTTTCTCAAAACGAATTCATCAAACTATCATAGGAACTTATATAAACATATTTAATTCAAATCAGTCACAATAGGTAATTGTATGTGATAAAAAAATAGGGTCTTAAAATTAATCAAAACCATATTAGGTTTGGAGACTACTATTTTTTTTTGTCACAAATGGTTTGATCAATTTTACATCCCTCTTTTATTTACGAAATAATTATGTCACTTATAATTACATTTCGCTACCATTTTTTTTTGTCATAAAAGATGATATTTTGTCAAAAAATGATCAATTTTGAAGGGAATATTTTGTTCTAAAAAAGTATGTCCTTTTGTGGCTAATTTTATATTGGTCGCGAAACATTTGATTAAGTGACCAATTATTGGGTCATAAAATGAATATTATTCGTTACAAAATATAACATGAGCCAGGACGAGATTATTTGCTACAATTTTAAAAGATCATCACAATAAGTATTATTTTATGACAAAATCTACAAATGTCATAAAAACATTTGTCTTAAAAAGTCAGATTTCTTGTAGTGTATTATGAAATTAAGTTTGGTATATTCCACTCACAGTGACGATATCCAGACTCGGTATCAACAACGTCTGCGGGTTGATTCTCGTTCGCGGATCCTCCGAGTCAAGGAAACGACATAATCATTCTCCGTAAATTTGGAATACAACTAATATAACATAATACTTCTCGAAACGAATATCTATCAACAATAATTATTCCCACATGTACAAAATTACCAAAATACCCCTACATGCCCAAATTACCAAAATGTCCCCAATATCATTATTTTACCAACATATTCGTAGAATCTTCAATTACCAAATTGTTCTCAATTCAGAACACGGGAATAATCACAATGTCCGAAATTACGAAATTATCCTCGGAGCGTAAAATTACCGAAACGTCCTTAACAACTTAAATTACCGAATTATCCTCGAAATCACAAATTACCCTACTGCCCTAACCTAAAATTACCGAATTACACACTGATTTCACAAATTACAAAATTGCCCCAAAGTTTTATGAAATTATCGAATTGCCCCTGCCGGTCAACGGTGACTGGACTTCGGTCAACGGTGACTGGGAGCTTAGGTCTGATAGTTCCGAACATCGTGAGTCCAATGGTCGTGGCGGTGACCTCCCACGCGTGGTGATGGCGGTGGATCAAGCTCCTCAAAGACGCGAGTTTTCCAAGTCGTGGTGTGCCAAAAATCCGGCAAAGAAAATGGGTTTTGGCCGCGGGTTTCGAGCTCCGACCGGTGGCGTTCTAGGCGTTTTTCGGAAATGAGGGTGGCTGGGATACGACAGCCGGCTTCCAAGCTTCAGATCGGTACCAAGCACGGCCGGTGAGGTGGCCGGAATTGGGAGAACCGATTGGGTCAATTTCGCGGATCCGAGTCGGGTTTTCGGGTCAACGGCTCAACTCTCTCTCTCTCTCTCTCTCTCTCTCTCTTCTTTCCAAAAAATGAGAATAGTCCCCCCCGTCCAAATTTATAGAACCCGCCTTTTTTTTTTTAATCAAGCTTAATACAAATTAAGCTTATATCGGATCCGCAACGGAACTAAAATCCGACCACTCGAGCTCTTAATCGCGCTCAATTTATCTCGATTCGAAGCAAAAAAATTAAATCGTACACTTAATTAAGAAATCAAAGTGCATATGTTACAATTGTTTTCTTAGATCATCCCAATTACATACACAAAATTGCTCACTCATAAAACAATATTGCACAATCTCACAAATACATTTGCGTACTCTTAACTAGATTGAACAACTTATGTTTTGTGCATGTTAAGAATTGTCTGAATATTATGATTGAATACGTATCTCTCAGCTTACGGATCACTGGGATTTGTCTAACATCATTTGAGGGCCAAAGTCTTTGGTTGGAATCCCTTAATGTTCTGGTCAGAACATATTATTATTAGACTCATACTTTAAACTATTGGGCTCTTGCTTTAATACTTTTATACTTTGAGAAATTTCTAGTCAGACAATACGATGCCATTATTAGAATTTTACTTTTAGGCTTTTGTGGTAAACAATTCCTCTATCCGTACGCAACTTCATTTGCTAATTTCATCTAACCAATAACATTTTAACGATTACATTTCTGCCATATATGTTTGCTTCCGATGCTATCAATTTATTATTCATCGATGTCGTTGGTGCGGACCAAATCATGCAACTGCCAGATTAGCTTGATGACTTGGACTGATATTTTCTGCAAGTTTATCGTGCCTTCTGCCCCATAAACAATGCATACTCAAAATGCCATTCGTGCAAACTTTTACCCAAGAAAGACAAAAACATCGACCAAAGCTAGTCGTTCGTCCAAGATTTATTAAAAGATATATAGAACAATCCTTTCTTGTATTCAAAGTTTTACTTATTTTTTGCTCACAATATAATCCACTCAAAAGTGATTAATTAAGCTGAATAATTAGATAGATGCTAATAAATTAGAAGGAGATAAACAACAATGATGAATGTGTGTGTATGCATGTGTGTGTGAGTGAGTGTGTGTGTGTGTGAATGCTTAATATATTGGCTACAAACTATAATATGGGACTAAACGGCAACAGGTACAGCATAAAGAGGTTGAGCCTTCTGTACGGTGAGGCCAAATTTCTCTTCCATGTCCATGTTCTCGCCTTCAAGCTTCCAATCAAAAGAGTTAATAAGTGAACCTAACATTAGATGTAACATTCTAATTGCCAACGGTAAACCAGGACAAATACGCCGCCCAGCTCCAAAGGGGATCAATTCAAAATTCTGGCCTTTGAAATCAACCTTTGACCCCAAGAACCTTTCGGGCATAAAAGAGTGAGGGTGTTCCCACGTGCTTTCATCTCTGCCAATAGCCCATATATTGACAAAAACTTGTGCACCTTTTGGTACTGTGAAGCCCACAATGTTAACATCTTTTGAGGCTTTGCGGGGGATTAATAAGGGAGCTGGTGGGTGCAACCTGAAAGTTTCTTTAATAACTGCTTGTAGATAAGGTAACCGGGTGATGTAAGATTCCTGAACTAGGTTGCCTTTGCCAACTGTTTGTTCTAGCTCCAATTTTGCTTTCAATAAAGCCTCAGGGTTGTGGAGTAGCTCTGCCATTGCCCATTCCACCGTAATTGAAATTGTGTCATTCCCCGCAATAAACAAATCCTGTTATATGAACTCTATTAATTAACTTTTAATTTGTACTATAAATTAAGGAAAAGAAAAAGAAAAATTACCGCAAACAAGTGCTTGATATTTTTTGTGTCGATCTCTACACTTTTATCTTGGATAATGTTGAGGAGAGTATCTAAAATATCTTTACATTCGGTAATAATACGGCAACCATGTTCTTGTCTTTGCTCCAATCGCTGATCAACCAAGCGATCAAGCACCTTGAGCATCTTGTCAGCATAAAGTGTGGTACGGCGCCTTATCCCCTGCAGGTCAAGAACTTTTAGCAGAGGAAAATGGTCGGACAAGTTAGGCTTTCCTGCTTCTTCCATCATACCACAAACTATATTCTTAAACTCTCTCTCTTTCGGATTAACCAAATCAATAGAAAACATTGTGTTGGATAACAAGTTAAGTGAAGTATTGAAAACAGCTTGGCCAACATCGATTGCTTTACCCGCACGGCAATTTTCTTCAACATAAGCAAGAAGGTCTTTGATTTTGTTGCGCCGGAGGTCTTGATTGGCATCGAGTTTTTGATTAGTGAAAATTTGCGTGTTGCATATTTTTCGAATATTTCTCCACAGTGCCGAGACTGGCATCCAGGCCAAACTGAATTCCTTGGGCTGGTAGATCTTTGACATGACTGCTTCAGGGACCTTCCGATCACAGAATGATAAATCATGATTTTGAAGGATGGCTTTAGCCATGCTTGGAGAAGAAACCACTATTGTGGTCACCTGGCCAAGTCTTAGACTCATTATGGGGCCATAAATCTGGGCAAGCTTGGCCAGTGACTCGTGAGGTTTACCACCTAGTTCCAGGAGGTTTCCGATCACCGGATAAGGCCTCGGTCCCGGTGGAAGCCGTTTGTGTCGTCTTCCGGAAATGAAACTTAAAGCCATCACCCAAACCAATGTGAATACAAGCCAGAATATGGAGCTAATTGACAGATCCATCTTTGAATTGAATTAATATTTTTATTTCTCTTTATTAGCAGCTCTCATCCGGATCGTCCCTTCACTTTCTTTTATAGTAGCAGCTGGATTCTGGAAGTGGCTTTCGCTACTATTTCAAACACATAATTAAATAAAAATTTTCGTGTCAGGTCACTTTCATATGCTGGCTTCTTGAGTTATTTGGCCTTCCTAAAACATTAGCATTTATTTTGAGTAGAGAGAGCTATAGTGCTTGACCGCATGAGCTTTCAATTGGAGTTGTTACCAATTCCGCTGGGATGTAAAAAATACCCCTCGTGTCTGGACTCGAATCAGATTCGGAAAATGCGGGGCTGAGTATACTCGGCTTGGGGATGAGGTAGGGCTCCACTTGATAAGTCCAGGTGCTAACTTGGAAAATAATTTTATAAAAGAAATTATAAAATATATTTATTTGGTCAATTTATTACATGTATTTAAAATTTTAGACATTGAAAGTTCATATTTTGAAGCTCAATTTCATTAAAACAAAATGTAAAAATTATAAAACACATCATAAATAATTACAATATTTTGAATTGGAGTTATTCCCCGTTCCCACTTTCCGTACAAATAATTACATGACGTCCACAAGACTGCCAACAAATGTGGAAAAATCAAATAAGGGCAATATTGAACTTTTACGAGTCAATTATCAGAAACGAAATGAATTATTACTTTTTCACGGTTAAAAATAACAAAGTACTAATTTTTCATTGTTATCACTAGAAAAACGTTAGAAGTCAATAATTGTTGTAGTCGTTTGCTATCTTGAAATATGTGAAGTAATAAAAAGATAATAACCATTAATCTTTAATTAGCATGAGATATGAAATTAGAATAGTAAGATTTTTATTTATTATTATCTCAGATTTTAAATAGATTAAATAATTTTAACATTTATCCATACAATTTCAGTGGTGCAACTGCGGTAACATAGTTTTATCCTATAGTAAGGTAAAAAACTTATCTTGATGGAAATAAATTTTACATGGACTCAAATGACTGTTTTGTTTTTTGACTTTTATAAAACTTAAAAATTATTTTAGTTAAAGTCATTTAGTTGTTTTAGGACCAGTTTGATAACGTTTTAATTTTTTAAAAATTATTGTTAGCTGTATCATAGAAATAACTAGCCGTAAAGAGAATTAGTTATACACCTTGTAAAATTTATTTTTAAAAGTTTTGTGATTTTTCAGAACAGTCGTATATGTTTAGTTATCTTCATAAGCAAGAAGGTCTTTGATAAGTGAGCAGAAACTGACAGATTTCCATCACCCATATTTATCGTGAAGCAAATTGGGCGGTGGATTTTATGGTGAATATGGCTCATTCACTTCCCCACGGGTTGCATTTATTTACTAGCCCGCCTGTGGGTATTTATTCAATTATTGTGCAAGACTTGTTTGGGATTACTCAACCCCGTCTTATTCCTGTTTAGCTCGCTTAGTTGAGCCCAATCTAATAAAAAAATAGAAAAAATATGACCATCATGAGCAACTAGATATAGAATTCATGTTAAAAACTATGACAACCAAACCATATTTTTACAAAATTTTTATCGTGCATCCAGATCCCAATTACATACACAAAATATGTCACACATGAAACTCGGCAAGAAATAATGTTGGAAAGTGTTCATTTCCCACCTAAATTCTCTGCAAAATATGTCAAACAAGCATATAAACAAAATAAAGGTGGCGAATAGTACTTGTCATACAAAATAAAGTTTACATGAAAAACTTCTCCATCAGAGTAAAAAGTACAGCCATCAAAAATGACTAGATAATAAATTTTACATGAAAAACTTCTCCATCAGAGAAAAAGTACAGCCATCAAAAATGACTAGATAATAAATTTTACATGAAAAACTTCTCCATCAGAGAAAAAATACAGCCGTCAAAAATGACTAGATATATTCATCATGTGAAAAATTGTTACAACTATATTCTCTCAATATTGTTGAAACGACCCGCCCCGCACCCTCAGGGCGAGTCTGTCTACACTCGTATAATCGGATCGATGATGATAATAATAATAATAATAATATCTAAGGATTCTGCCAAATCTCCCCTATAAATACAACATTCAAAAACCTACAGTGTACAAAACAACACTCCCAATAATATCTCAATAATTATCCAATTTTCATAACTAACTTCTCCAGTCAACATATTAAATATCACCCAAAATGCCCCAATATAAAAACAAATACAATGGTTATCCTTAATTACAAAATATAACAATAAATACAACTCACAAATCCCAAATATCAATATATTAAATCTACGACTCCTAGCACCATCATACGGCCACAATTTCAAATCTAACTACTGATACTGGGTCGACTGATATACCTGCAAATCTCCTGTGGGGGGGGGGGGGGGGGGGGAGGGGGGGAATATGATAAAAACGTTATGAGTATAAAACTCAGTGAGTGGATGCTAGTTTTCGAAAACTAAATTTATTCAAAATAATTTACTCTTTCTCAAAACGAATTCATCAAACTATCATAGGAACTTATATAAACATATTTAATTCAAATAAGTCACAATAGGTAATTATATGTGATAAAAAAATAGGGTCTTAAAATTAATCAAAACCATATTAGGTTTGGAGACTACTATTTTTTTTTGTCACAAATGGTTTGATCAATTTTACATCCCTCTTTTATTTACGAAATAATTATGTCACTTATAATTACATTTCGCTACCATTTTTTTTTGTCATAAAAGATGATATTTTGTCAAAAAATGATCAATTTTGGAGGGAATATTTTGTTCTAAAAAAGTATGTCCTTTTGTGGCTAATTTTATATTGGTCGCAAAACATTTGATTAAGTGACCAATTATTGGGTCATAAAATGAATATTATTCGTTACAAAATATAACATGAGCCAGGACGAGATTATTTGCTACAATTTTAAAAGATCATCACAATAAGTATTATTTTATGACAAAATCTACAAATGTCATAAAAACATTTGTCTTAAAAAGTCAGATTTCTTGTAGTGTATTATGAAATTAAGTTTGGTATATTCCACTCACAGTGACGATATCCAGACTCGGTATCAACAACGTCTGCGGGTTGATTCTCGTTCGCGGATCCTCCGAGTCAAGGAAACGACATAATCATTCTCTGTAAATTTGGAATACAACTAATATAACATAATACTTCTCGAAACGAATATCTATCAACAATAATTATTCCCACATGTACAAAATTACCAAAATACCCCTACATGCCCAAATTACCAAAATGTCCCCAACATCATTATTTTACCAACATATTCGTAGAATCTTCAATTACCAAGTTGTTCACAATTCAGAACACGGGAATAATCACAATGTCCGAAATTACGAAATTATCCTCGGAGCGTAAAATTACCGAAACGTCCTTAACAACTTAAATTACCGAATTATCCTCGAAATCACAAATTACCCTACTGCCCTAACCTAAAATTACCGAATTACCCACTAATTTAACAAATTACAAAATTACCCCAAAATTTTATGAAATTATCGAATTGCCCCTGCCGGTCAACGGTGACTGGACTTCGGTCAACGGTGACTGGGAGCTTAGGCTGATAGTTCCGACCATCGTGAGTCCAATGGTGGTGGCGGTGACCTACCACGCGTGGTGATGGCGGTGGATCAAGCTCCCCAAAGCCGCAAGTTTTCCAAGTCGTGGTGTGTCAAAAATCCGGCAAAGAAAATGGGTTTTGGCCACGGGTTTCGAGCTCCAACCGGTGGCGTTCTAGGCGTTTTTCGGAAATGAGGGTGGCTGGGATACGACAGCCGGCTTCCAAGCTTCAGATCGGTACCAAGCACGGCCGATGAGGTGGCCGGAATTGGGAGAACCGATTGGGTCAATTTCGCGGATCCGAGTCGGGTTTTCGGGTCAACGGGTCAACTCTCTCTCTCTCTCTCTCTCTCTCTTCTTTCCAAAAAATGAGAATAGTCCCCCCCGTCCAAAATTATAGAACCCGCCTCTTTTTTTTTTAATCAAGCTTAATACAAATTAAGCTTATATCGGATCCGTAACGGAACTAAAATCCGACCACTCGAGCTCTTAATCGCGCTCAATTTATCTCGATTCGAAGCGGAAAAATTAAATCGTACACTTAATTAAGAAATCAAAGTGCATATGTTACAATTGTTTTCTTAGATCATCCCAATTACATACACAAAATTGCTCACTCATAAAACAATATTGCACAATCTCACAAATACATTTGCGTACTCTTAACTAGATTGAACAACTTATGTTTTGTGCATGTTAAGAATTATCTGAATATTATGATTGAATACGTATCTCTCAGCTTACGGATCACTGGGATTTGTCTAACATCATTTGAGGGCCAAAGTCTTTGGTTGGAATCCCTTAATGTTCTGGTCAGAACATATTATTATTAGACTCATACTTTAAACTATTGGGCTCTTGCTTTAATACTTTTATACTTTGAGAAATTTCTAGTCAGACAATACGATGCCATTATTAGAATTTTACTTTTAGGCTTTTGTGGTAAACAATTCCTCTATCCGTACGCAACTTCATTTGCTAATTTCATCTAACCAATAACATTTTAACGATTACATTTCTGCCATATATGTTTGCTTCCGATGCTATCAATTTATTATTCATCGATGTCGTTGGTGCGGACCAAATCATGCAACTGCCAGATTAGCTTGATGACTTGGACTGATATTTTCTGCAAGTTTATCGTGCCTTCTGCCCCATAAACAATGCATACTCAAAATGCCATTCGTGCAAACTTTTACCCAAGAAAGACAAAAACATCGACCAAAGCTAGTCGTTCGTCCAAGATTTATTAAAAGATATATAGAACAATCCTTTCTTGTATTCAAAGTTTTACTTATTTTTTGCTCACAATATAATCCACTCAAAAGTGATTAATTAAGCTGAATAATTAGATAGATGCTAATAAATTAGAAGGAGATAAACAACAATGATGAATGTGTGTGTATGCATGTGTGTGTGAGTGAGTGTGTGTGTGTGTGAATGTTTAATATATTGGCTACAAACTATAATATGGGACTAAACGGCAACAGGTACAGCATAAAGAGGTTGAGCCTTCTGTACGGTGAGGCCAAATTTCTCTTCCATGTCCATGTTCTCGCCTTCAAGCTTCCAATCAAAAGAGTTAATAAGTGAACCTAACATTAGATGTAACATTCTAATTGCCAACGGTAAACCAGGACAAATACGCCGCCCAGCTCCAAAGGGGATCAATTCAAAATTCTGGCCTTTGAAATCAACCTTTGACCCCAAGAACCTTTCGGGCATAAAAGAGTGAGGGTGTTCCCACGTGCTTTCATCTCTGCCAATAGCCCATATATTGACAAAAACTTGTGCACCTTTTGGTACTGTGAAGCCCACAATGTTAACATCTTTTGAGGCTTTGCGGGGGATTAATAAGGGAGCTGGTGGGTGCAACCTGAAAGTTTCTTTAATAACTGCTTGTAGATAAGGTAACCGGGTGATGTAAGATTCCTGAACTAGGTTGCCTTTGCCAACTGTTTGTTCTAGCTCCAATTTTGCTTTCAATAAAGCCTCAGGGTTGTGGAGTAGCTCTGCCATTGCCCATTCCACCGTAATTGAAATTGTGTCATTCCCCGCAATAAACAAATCCTGTTATATGAACTCTATTAATTAACTTTTAATTTGTACTATAAATTAAGGAAAAGAAAAAGAAAAATTACCGCAAACAAGTGCTTGATATTTTTTGTGTCGATCTCTACACTTTTATCTTGGATAATGTTGAGGAGAGTATCTAAAATATCTTTACATTCGGTAATAATACGGCAACCATGTTCTTGTCTTTGCTCCAATCGCTGATCAACCAAGCGATCAAGCACCTTGAGCATCTTGTCAGCATAAAGTGTGGTACGGCGCCTTATCCCCTGCAGGTCAAGAACTTTTAGCAGAGGAAAATGGTCGGACAAGTTAGGCTTTCCTGCTTCTTCCATCATACCACAAACTATATTCTTAAACTCTCTCTCTTTCGGATTAACCAAATCAATAGAAAACATTGTGTTGGATAACAAGTTAAGTGAAGTATTGAAAACAGCTTGGCCAACATCGATTGCTTTACCCGCACGGCAATTTTCTTCAACATAAGCAAGAAGGTCTTTGATTTTGTTGCGCCGGAGGTCTTGATTGGCATCGAGTTTTTGATTAGTGAAAATTTGCGTGTTGCATATTTTTCGAATATTTCTCCACAGTGCCGAGACTGGCATCCAGGCCAAACTGAATTCCTTGGGCTGGTAGATCTTTGACATGACTGCTTCAGGGACCTTCCGATCACAGAATGATAAATCATGATTTTGAAGGATGGCTTTAGCCATGCTTGGAGAAGAAACCACTATTGTGGTCACCTGGCCAAGTCTTAGACTCATTATGGGGCCATAAATCTGGGCAAGCTTGGCCAGTGACTCGTGAGGTTTACCACCTAGTTCCAGGAGGTTTCCGATCACCGGATAAGGCCTCGGTCCCGGTGGAAGCCGTTTGTGTCGTCTTTCGGAAATGAAACTTAAAGCCATCACCCAAACCAATGTGAATACAAGCCAGAATATGGAGCTAATTGACAGATCCATCTTTGAATTGAATTAATATTTTTATTTCTCTTTATTAGCAGCTCTCATCCGGATCGTCCCTTCACTTTCTTTTATAGTAGCAGCTGGATTCTGGAAGTGGCTTTCGCTACTATTTCAAACACATAATTAAATAAAAATTTTCGTGTCAGGTCACTTTCATATGCTGGCTTCTTGAGTTATTTGGCCTTCCTAAAACATTAGCATTTATTTTGAGTAGAGAGAGCTATAGTGCTTGACCGCATGAGCTTTCAATTGGAGTTGTTACCAATTCCGCTGGGATGTAAAAAATACCCCTCGTGTCTGGACTCGAATCAGATTCGGAAAATGCGGGGCTGAGTATACTCGGCTTGGGGATGAGGTAGGGCTCCACTTGATAAGTCCAGGTGCTAACTTGGAAAATAATTTTATAAAAGAAATTATAAAATATATTTATTTGGTCAATTTATTACATGTATTTAAAATTTTAGACATTGAAAGTTCATATTTTGAAGCTCAATTTCATTAAAACAAAATGTAAAAATTATAAAACACATCATAAATAATTACAATATTTTGAATTGGAGTTATTCCCCGTTCCCACTTTCCGTACAAATAATTACATGACGTCCACAAGACTGCCAACAAATGTGGAAAAATCAAATAAGGGCAATATTGAACTTTTACGAGTCAATTATCAGAAACGAAATGAATTATTACTTTTTCACGGTTAAAAATAACAAAGTACTAATTTTTCATTGTTATCACTAGAAAAATGTTAGAAGTCAATAATTGTTGTAGTCGTTTGCTATCTTGAAATATGTGAAGTAATAAAAAGATAATAACCATTAATCTTTAATTAGCATGAGATATGAAATTAGAATAGTAAGATTTTTATTTATTATTATCTCAGATTTTAAATAGATTAAATAATTTTAACATTTATCCATACAATTTCAGTGGTGCAACTGCGGTAACATAGTTTTATCCTATAGTAAGGTAAAAAACTTATCTTGATGGAAATAAATTTTACATGGACTCAAATGACTGTTTTGTTTTTTGACTTTTATAAAACTTAAAAATTATTTTAGTTAAAGTCATTTAGTTGTTTTAGGACCAGTTTGATAACGTTTTAATTTTTTAAAAATTATTGTTAGCTGTATCATAGAAATAACTAGCCGTAAAGAGAATTAGTTATACACCTTGTAAAATTTATTTTTAAAAGTTTTGTGATTTTTCAAAACAGTCGTATATGTTTAGTTATCTTCATAAGCAAGAAGGTCTTTGATAAGTGAGCAGAAACTGACAGATTTCCATCACCCATATTTATCGTGAAGCAAATTGGGCGGTGGATTTTATGGTGAATATGGCTCATTCACTTCCCCACGGGTTGCATTTATTTACTAGCCCGCCTGTGGGTATTTATTCAATTATTGTGCAAGACTTGTTTGGGATTACTCAACCCCGTCTTATTCCTGTTTAGCTCGCTTAGTTGAGCCCAATCTAATAAAAAAATAGAAAAAATATGACCATCATGAGCAACTAGATATAGAATTCATGTTAAAAACTATGACAACCAAACCATATTTTTACAAAATTTTTATCGTGCATCCAGATCCCAATTACATACACAAAATATGTCACACATGAAACTCGGCAAGAAATAATGTTGGAAAGTGTTCATTTCCCACCTAAATTCTCTGCAAAATATGTCAAACAAGCATATAAACAAAATAAAGGTGGCGAATAGTACTTGTCATACAAAATAAAGTTTACATGAAAAACTTCTCCATCAGAGTAAAAAGTACAGCCATCAAAAATGACTAGATAATAAATTTTACATGAAAAACTTCTCCATCAGAGAAAAAGTACAGCCATCAAAAATGACTAGATAATAAATTTTACATGAAAAACTTCTCCATAAAAAATGACTAGTTTTCGAAAACTAAATTTATTCAAAATAATTTACTCTTTCTCAAAACGAATTCATCAAACTATCATAGGAACTTATATAAACATATTTAATTCAAATCAGTCACAATAGGTAATTATATGTGATAAAAAAATAGGGTCTTAAAATTAATCAAAACCATATTAGGTTTGGAGACTACTATTTTTTTTTGTCACAAATGGTTTGATCAATTTTACATCCCTCTTTTATTTACGAAATAATTATGTCACTTATAATTACATTTCGCTACCATTTTTTTTTGTCATAAAAGATGATATTTTGTCAAAAAATGATCAATTTTGGAGGGAATATTTTGTTCTAAAAAAGTATGTCCTTTTGTGGCTAATTTTATATTGGTCGCAAAATATTTGATTAAGTGACCAATTATTGGGTCATAAAATGAATATTATTCGTTACAAAATATAACATGAGCCAGGACGAGATTATTTGCTACAATTTTAAAAGATCATCACAATAAGTATTATTTTATGACAAAATCTACCAATGTCATAAAAACATTTTTCTTAAAAAGTCAGATTTCTTGTAGTGGTGGCAATGGCATTCATTGAATAAGATGGGACAAGCTTAGCCATGCAAAAAGCAGAGGAGAATTAGGGTTTAGAGATTTTACTAGCTTCAATCAAGCTTTGGCGCCCAAGCAAGGATGAAGTTTCTTCAGTTTCCCAACTCTCTAGTATCTAAAGTGTTGCGGGCAAGATACTATAGAAACTCTAATTTCTTGAGTGCAAATGCAAGCTCCAATCCATCTTTTATATGGAGAAGCATCCTATAGGATAGATAAGTGATCAAGAAAAGAATTAGATGACTTATAGGAAATGGGAAAAAGATTTTAGTGTATAAGGATAACTGTTTACCAAGGCCAGACACATTCAAACCAATATCTCCACCAACTTTACCAGTAGATACTTTTGTGGCAGATCTAATCAATTTTGAAAATCAATGGGATGAAGACAAGCTAAACCGTTCATGCATGAAGATACATAAGTAATTCTCAAGCTTCCATCACCAAACAAACAATCAGAATATGAAGTGTTGTGGCATTTTCATAAAAGGAGAGAACACTTAGTGAAAAGTGGGTACCAACTAGCACTTAAAATCAAGCTTCCAAATGCTACCAGCAGCTCAAAAAACAACTCAAAATAATGGAATGCATTATGGTCCCTTGACCTACCTGGAAAGATCAAGATTTTTCACGTGGAGGGTAACGAAAACCCTGCTACCATCTGATAAAAATCTAAGGAAAAGAAAGATTTTGCAAGAGTCAACATGTCAAAGATGTATAAGGAGTGTGGAAACCATAAGTCATTCTCTTTTGGATTGTAAAGGAGAGCAAAAAAGATCTGGATTCAAGCTCCTTTCATAGTTTAAATCTTTAATGTTCAATCTCAGGATATTCTCAGCATTATTCAAGAAGTGGGAAAAAATCTAAGGAAATTAAGCTGATTTTGAACTCATGGTAGCATATTGGTAGGTTGTGTGGTATTCAAGAAAAAAATTCATTTTTTAAGGAAAGAAAATAGACCCATGAATCTCATTAACTAAGGCAAAACCAATTTTAGAAGCCTATCAAAGAGTAAGGGAAATAAGACATCACACATTGATAACACATAAATGAAAAGCTGCAAAGTGGACTCTTACCCCTGAAAATGTATTCAAAATCAATGTTGATGCAGTCATTAGCAGTAACGATCAAATGATAAGGTTGAGAGTTGTGATAAGAGACTCAAATGGCAAGGTGATAGTTGTTGGTATCAATCAGGCTCATCTAAGGGGAAACATTAGCTTTGCAGAAGCTGAAGCTATACAGTGGGGACTTCAGGTGGCAAAAGAAGCAGTCTTAACTTTACTGAGCATAGAGACAGATTGCTTATAAGTGGTCAAGCTAGTTACCAATACAAAGGGCAATAGAACATAAATTTGTTGGACAATTTCAATGATATGAAAACAAAGAAGAGATTTCCAAAAAGTTACAGTCCAATATGCTCCTAAACACTGTGATGCTTATGCCTATTTCTTAGCCAAATTTGCTTTAGGAAGAAATACAAATGCTATCTAGTTAGAAACAATACCAACAAAGGCTCAAAATGCATTTGATCCGTTGTGATTAAATGAAAGGTTTATTTTCTTATAAAAAAAGTCTCTTAGAATTAGCTAAGGCGGTTGTATTCTAATACACACCAGTGCAATAATTTGTGCATGCTTGGTGGCATTTATCATGTTATCAAGTAGTACTGTACTTTTGCCAAAAAGTAAAAAATAAAATCAATTTTCTTACCATATTAAGTATTAGACTGTTTATATTAAGTTTGTCCGTTTAAAAAAGCGTTGACTTATAATTTCATAGTGTATTAACATATCTTTTGACGTTCGGGAATATTTATTTAGACAATGCATTTTTTAGTACTCTATATCTCATGATTCTATGAGATAGATATTGTTACATCATTTGCCAAATCAGATGGGATAAAATTTTTGTATCTCAACTGTAAGATTATTATTATTGTTAAAATTTAATGAGTATATATAATATTTAATAATTATATGCAGTTTAAATACTAATTCCTAAGAAAAAAACAACAATTTTTACATAGTACAATTACCCTACTCAAAATACAAGGTTTTATTGAAAATAAGAAGAGTAATAATAGAGCTACAAGTTCTTAATAAAAATTTATTTTGCACAAACTAATGTAACTTTATTATATTACTCAAATAAAAATGACATGATTATAAAGGGTTCAGTTCTGGACACTCGTTTCATAATCCCTAATTGAGTTTAAATTTAGAATTTCCAACTTCTGAATATATTTATTACGTGAATAACTATTCAATTAATTAGCTCTGAATTATATTTTGGTTGATTTATTTCGTGATGTAGATGATGTCTCAATCTATATATTTTGTTAGATTTTTTAAGTTCTGAATTTATGAACTATAATATTAACAAAATCGGTTAGGATATACTAGTAATAGCTTAATATTAAAAATAATTTACATGACATATATATGTTATTTTTATTAATTATGTTTATAATGGTTTATTTATACTTATATGCTATTTTATTTATTATTTTTATCTTAGTCTTTTATCTATATTTAGTATAAAAGATTTGATTATAATTAAATGATGTAATAATAAAAAAGAGATATGTGTTATCATTTCTGGAAGGAAAACGGGTGTGTATATATATATATAACGATGACCACGATGATGATGATGATATGATTAATAAAGGAATTGGATTGGTATTTAAAATTTTTAAAACGAATAATAAACGGACGTGTTGACTCAAGACATTGTGTGTTTAACTCAAATTATTACCACTTTCAAATCGACCAAATTAATATTTATCCAAGCCAACTTTCAAATCGACCAAATTAATATTTATCCCAGCCAAGGTACATAATTCTTGTGATAATGAAATCCACTCGGCCACTTGACTAAGAAGTCATTTGAAGTATTCTTAAAATATTACAATGAGTGGTTCACAGTCCACTTTTTTCATGTAACGATTAGATTATGATAAAATCATTTGTTTGCCTATCGAAATGTCAGATTTGTCCTGGCATTGTACGTGGAGATGAAACACGTTCTGAATATAGCATGTGATTTGAATTTAAAACTATGCATTTTGAGGGTGATTAGAGAAAATTAAAGTTCGCTGGCAGTGAATAAATAAATAAATAAATAACAACTAAACCTATAAAAAAAAAAGGCTCAAGGAAATTCAGATGGTGTTATTCCCTAAATCTTCATAAAAATCTAGATTAAAATTATTGAGTACTATAATTTCAGAAGCGTACCTGAATCCATCATTGTTGTACAAAGATTTCTTAATTTTGGTGATGGTTTTCCAGTCTAATATCTTCTCTTTGATTAAGAATTCTTGTTGAGAGGGTTTTTAGAATTACTAAGAGTTAAGAGCGATTGGAGATCATAACCTCCTTTTTAAAATAACGTAATTAAAGGTTTTAATAAAAACAGTTTAGCAGTTCTCATGTGTTTATTATCACTTCAACCCCTCATTAAAATGATAATTAAAACTTTGGTATTTATGTATTTAACCCATAATAATTATATCCTTAGCCATTTAATTATATTAATTAGATCACTTAATTATTGGCTAACTAAATAATGGCACACACATTTTATTTGTTTCATGTGTGGCCCCAAATATTAGATTAATTAAAAAATAATTTAACAATCTCTCACTGAGCCACAAATGAAAACAAAATGTGTTTAACTTAATGAGCTCATAAAATTGCTATTATTTCTTAGAGTATATCTGGGTAATCTCATCCATTGACCATATCAATATAGGATCATAGCAGCCTTTGTTACATTAGTTGTAACTCAACCCATCCATAGTCACATATATCAATACAATGAAATGACATAGATTGATTGTGGATACATTGCATGAAAATTACATGGAATGTGATCTAAACATGTCTATTCCCAACTGGTACTACTTTACTTTATTGAGATCGAAACTTAAATTATCCTAACAGAGTGTAAGGAACTTAAATACTTTATTTCTGCAGAAAATAATCCAAATTATATAATTAAAATCCAAAAGTCACACATAGTAAATAATACCAACTCCCACTAAATCTGAATATTCTCAAGTAAAATCACACCCATGAAAGACTTTAGCTGGCAATCCTTTAGTGAGCGGATCCACTATTATGGAGTTTGTCCCAATGTGCTCTATAGATATTTGTCTACTTTGTACTCTTTCCTTTACAACAAGGAACTTGATTTCAATATGTTTTGACTTTGTAGAGCTCTTGTTGTTATTAGAATATAAAACTGCTGACTTATTGTCACAACATATCTTGAGTGGTCTTTTTACGCCCTCTAGAATGCGAAGCCCAGTGAAAAAATTATGCAGTCAAATTCCTTAATTGGATGCCTCATAACATGCTACAAACTCTGCTACCATAGTCGATGAAGCTACAAGTGTATGCTTGGCAGATCTCCAACAAATTGCTCCACTAGCCAATTGGTAAATACAGCCTGAAGTAGATCTTCTACTGTCTTTGCATTTAGCAAAATCAAAGTTAAAATACCCAATGATCTCTAATTCATTCGATCTCTTGTATGAAAGCATGTACTATTTTGTCCTTTGTAAGTACCTCATAATCTGCTTGGCTACTTTCCAATGATCTATGCTAGGATTGCTCAAATATCTGCCTAACATATCAACTATGAACACAATATCTGGACACGTACATATTTAAGCATACATAAGACTCTATATAGCCGAAGAATAAGGAATCTTTTGCATTTCCTTGATTTCAAGATTGGTCTTAGGGCATTGACTAAGGCTGAATTTATCTCCTTTGGTGACAGGGGTGTCATATGGTTTATTATTTTGCATGCTAAATCTCTTCAAAACTTTATCGATATAGTTCCTTTGTGATAATCCCATAATACTCCAAGAACGATCCTGATGTATCTTGATTCCTAAAAAAAAAAAAAGAGGCATCGCCAAGATTTTTCATCTAAAAATGTTTTGATCGAAAACTTTTGGTGTCGTGCAGTATGCCTATATCATTTATGGCAAGTAATATGCCTTCAACATATAAAACAAGGAATATATGTTTACTCCCACTGAACTTGTGATTCACACATTCATTAACAACATTTGCCTCAAAATCATATGAGATAATTATTTGATGAAACTTAAAGTACCACTGACGAGAAGCTTGTTTGAGCCCATATATGGATTTGGTTAGCTTACAAACCATATTTTTTGGATCTTTTGACACAAAATTTTCTGATTGTACCATATAAATTGTTTCATCACTGTCACCATTGAGGAATGTTGTCTTAACATCCACTGATATAAGTCAAGATCAAACTGTGCAACAAGTGCCATAATTGTCTTAAAATAGTCTTTCCTAGAAACCGGAGAGAAAGTCTCTTTATAGACAATTCCTTCATTTTGAGTAAAGCCTTTAGCTACAAGACGTGCTTTATATATCTCCAAATTACCATTTGAATCCCTTTTGGTTTTAAATATTCATTTACAACCAATAGGTTTCGCACTAGAAGGTCATGCAACAAGTTCCCAAACTTTATTGTCTTATATTGACTTGTACTCTTCATTCATGGTTTCAATCCATTTGTGAGAATTGGAACCTTGGATGGCTTGATGGAAATTGATTGGATCGTCTTCCGTCACCTAGTTTCATCCTTATATTCCTGAAGAAATATTATGTAATCATCTAGAATTGCATTTCTTCTTTTTCTCGTGGATCGTCTTAATTGCATAGGTTCTTGAGGTTGTTGAGTTTGATTCTTAGGAAAAATTATCTCATTTTAAAAGAGGGGTTGAACAAAATTGTCTGATGATTGAGGATCCAAATTTACTTCTTGCTCAATGACAGGTATTGAAACATGTCCATTGTCAAAAGCAACAGTGAATCTCTCTTCCTCTTAAAAGTCAATTGTCCTCATTGGATTTCTCTCCCCAAACTCAACATCCTCAAAAAATACTGCAGATCCTATCTAAAAACACTGCAGTTCCTGTCTAAAAAATTAATTGTGTACTAGCATCATAAAACTTAAACTCACTTGATCACTACGCATAGCCAACAAAGTAGATGCTTACAATTTTGGAGTCCAACTTCTTTTCATGAGGCCTATCAGGCATCAATTCAGCTGGACATCCCCAAATATGTAAATGCTTTAAACTAGGCTTTTGACCTATCCAAAGCTCATATGGCGTTTTAGCAGTCTCTTTAGTTGGCACTCGATTTAAGATATAAGCTGTTTTTTTAGTGCTTCACCCCAGAGTGATTCTGGTAAAGTAGAATAACTAATCATCCTCCTCACAATATCCTTAAGAGTTTGGTTTCGTCTCATAGATACACTATTCATGCTAGGCGATCCTGGCATGGTATATTGAGGGACAATTCCACATTCTTCTAGATATTTAACAAACGGTCTTGGACGTTGTTCACCTGAACTATCATATCTATCGTAGTATTTACTACCACGGTCAGACCTGACACATTTAATCATTTTGTTGAGTTGTAACTCAACTTTAGCTTTAAATGTTTTGAACACATCCAAAGACTATGATTTTTCATGAATCATGAATATATAGTCATATCTCGAATAGTCATCTATGAATGTAATGAAACATTATTGACCATTCCAAGTAGTTGTGGGGAATGGTCCACATATGTCTTTATGAATTAATTCTAAGACGTCTGAAGTTCTGTAGGCACCTAATTTCTTACTTTTGGTTTGTTTTCCTTTGACACACTCAATATAAAAATTAAGGTCTATAAAATCAAGAGATCTTAAAACCTCATTAAACATTAATCGCTCAATTCTAGCTTTAAAGATGTGACCTAAGCGTTTGTGCCATAATGAGGCCGAATTTTGTTTCTCTAATTTACGCTTTGTACCTCTAGAACTAAAATGCATATTTTCATTATAACTTGAAACAGTTTCTAGAAAATATAGATTGTCATTAGCATTAAGTAAAATGGTTCCAATAACATTAGAATTGATAGATATACTAAATTGTCTGTTTACAAATAAATAAAAATAACCAGATTTGTCCAAATAGAAACTGATATCAAATTCCATCTAAAAGATTGAACAATAAAAGTATCTAACAAATCCAAATAATAATCAGTTTTCATAAGTAAATGCATCTTTTAGCATCACTTGGCGGCCGGTAGCTTAGGCAACTCTGCAATGAAACACAAATGTGAGTAGTAGCACCCGAATCTATCCACCATGTGTTTCTTAGTACTGAAGCTAAATTAGTTTCAAAACAAATCAAAGAAAGAAATGTACCTTTCTTTACGCACCATGCGTGATATTTTTTACATTCCTTCTTCACATGTCCAGGCTTGCCGCTGAAGAAATAGCCATGCTTGGCCTTTGGTTTCTTTTGATTTGGACCCTCAGAAGCAGCAGCTTTACCCTTTTTCTTTCTTTTGCCCTTATCTTTAAAAGTGCTTACCACATGTGCATATTCGGTTTTCTCTTGATTTAATTTCTCTTTTTCTTGCACACAAAAGGAAATCAATTCATTGAGATTCCACTTCTCTTTCTGACAGTTGTAACTGACTTTGAACTGATTAAATTGTGCTGAGAGAGAGATAAAGATCAAATGCACAACCAAATTATCAGATAGGTCGAGTCCTAATGCCTTAAGCTTAGAAGCAAGATGAGACATCTCCATGATGTACTGCCGAATGTTTCTCTTGCTGTTATACTTCATTGAAATCAAGCTCGCTAAATGTATACTTGTTTCAGCCTTATCGTTTTTTGTAAAACGTTTCTAAATTTCGACAAGAAACTCACTAGCACTTGTAACCTCATGGTTATGGCACCCCTAAATACTTCTAGAACACCGCGCTTCATGATCATAAGACTCATCCTGTTAGATCGATCTCAATTCTCATAGTACAACACATCCTCAGAGGTACTATCATCAGTGAGTTCGTCCAGCTTAAGGTGTTTGAATGATAAGTCTAGATCTATGCAGCCTAAAAGAATCACCATATTTTCTTTCTAGTCCTTAAAATTAGTCCCATTCAGAACCGGGACACTATTCATATTTGCAGATATCGAAGTAGCAGACAAAAAAGCTGAAGAGTGAACAAAAATAAATAAAATATAAATAAATAAATAATGCTCACATTAAACAACTCAATTAATAATCTTTAAAAATTTAAAAGCAAATTATAACAATTCAAGATACCTAGCACAACATTAGTAACAAGTCTTTGGACTATAATACTAATTGTAAATGGTACTCTTGTTGCAATGATCAAATTTGACAATAAGTTATGTCAAGTAATAAATCTATATTTGGATTAGTGCATTACTCACATTAAGTTATCCTAATAATTGTCACAAATTTACCATCACAAGTGTGTGTGCAATTAGGCCAAATATTAACTTTCCTTTGGGTCGATTAACATCCGTAGGAATTACACAAATACAAACATCTAACACCCTAAATAAACAAATCTACACAAGAGACATCACTTTGGTGACTTCCCAGTTTAATTAGTATATTTTCAATGTTAAACTAATAATTAACATAAATATTATAAAGTATTTTAATTTAAAGATTATAAAACCGGAAATTTACAAATTAAATTGATTTCATTTCATTAGCATATTATATATTTGCCCAGTTTGAAACCAATTATAATGCACTTAACACATAGCCACTGAAAGAATTAAAAAACTCAATTCATGTGATTGAATTTGAAATCATTATTAAACCCGAAACCGTGACATACATGGCCACTGCATCTTTATTGATTTGATTTAATTTAAAATTATAATTAAACCGAAGCCGAAATTAGAACATGGCCAATTCAAATTCAAAGTAAATTGATATTATTATTATATCAAAACTGAAACAAGCCACTTCAAATTTAATTTAATTGATTTGAATTACATATTATCATTAAAACTAAAACCGAAACCGTGGCCAATTAAACTCAAAGCAATTTATGATTATTATTAAATCAAAACCGAAACTTGCCAACTCAATCAAATCTATTTCATTTAAAGCACGGCCAATAAATCTTAATTGAAGTGGTTTAATTTAAAAACACTATTAAACTGAAATTGTAGCATACTTGACCACCGAACTTGGAAATCTAAAAGTTCACAAGAATAAAAACAAATATGCAATTAAGACAATCAAGTGGTTTAATTTAATCTTGAACTTTGCACATGATTTCACGTGTGGCAACACCAGTAGTTTCGTTTCGTCATGAGGCCAACAAAACCAATTTCAACTTTTCCCAATATCTAAGTCAAGGATAAACAGTTTCATTCGAATATAACCATTAATCAAAAATTGCTACTTAATCATGGATGAGACTTTGATGCCACTTGTTATTTTCTAGAACTTCATAAAAATTCAGATTAAAATTATTGAGTACTATAATTTCAGAAGTGTACCATCGTTGTTGTATAAATATTTCTTGATTTTGGTGATGGACTTTCAATCTAATCTCTTCTCTTTGATTAAGAATTCTTGTTGAGAGTTTTTTTTTAGAATTACTAGAGTTAAGAGAGATAAGAGACCATAACCTCTTTTTTAAAATAATGTAATTGATGGTTTTAATAAAAATTGTTTAGCAGTTCTCATGTGTTTATTATCACTTCAGCCCCTCATTAAAGTAATAATTAAAACTCTGGTATCTATACATTTAACTCACAACAATTATAACCTTAGCCATTTAATTATATTAATTAGATCACTTAATTATTGGCTAACTAAATAATAGCATACACATTTTATTTGTTTCATTTGTGGCCCCAAATATTAGATTAATTAAAACATAATGTAACATATGGATGTTACCTTCTAAAGCTCTGATAATTTGTTTGCAAAACGTGTGTAAAAGGACAGAGACACGTGGAAGCACTTTGAAATTACTCTTTGCGATTGTATACTAAAGCTGATCTTGTGGCTAAGTGCCTATTTGGTATAATTTATCAAATAATTATAAATATTTATTTAATTGAATAAGCTCTTTTTATATTATTTTTTTATTGTTTTGTTATTGCACACGTTATTTTGCTTCTAACTTTTAAGAGTACAAATTGAATTTTTTTTAAATGTTCTAATTTCTAAAGTATCATTCACTAGTTTAATAATCTTATTTCATTCATTTCATAACATTACTTTAACAAGCCTTAACTATTTAAGTAATTTTATAATTTTTAATAAAAACTCTTATGAACAACCAAATAAATAATTTCTTTTTACTAAAACTTTATTTATAAAAACTCTGCTAATAAAAAATCTATTTATAGAAGTTGTATTTGAAAAACTATAACAAATGAAGTTTAAATATAGGACACAAGCACTAGTTTTGCATGTGCCAACCCTAATTTGAAATGAGGAAGTTGAAAGCCATTAATTATTATTAAGAGAAGATAATCATTCAATAATTGTTATTGTTGGGGCAACACAATATAGACAAAGTACTAGAGAAACAAAAAAGGTCCAAGCCCAATCTGGCTCAGATCCGTTAGGCCAACCCTCGCCAAGGATTCAAGAGGCTTCACGATTGGGAACTCAAGCTTTCAACAAAGCTCGACCCAGAGCCATAAAAAGTTGAAAATAATTTTTTTTCTATAAAACCACCAACATGATTGGGGGTTAGGCCGAACCTCTACTTATAGTATAGATCAAAGAATGGAGGAAAACATAAGTAGGGGGATAAGAATCAAATCTTCAGTCAAAGAAAAATACATAATAGAGACATGAAAGCACGGCAATAAACCAAAACACGATATGCAACACTATTGTCTAACATGAGGGACTTCCAGTGCATCCAGATGAATAATACTAGATAAACTAGGTGGAATACCTCGAGGACCCAAAAAGCACTGATAAACCTAATGAGCGCAAGCCCAATTGCTATAAAATCAGTAGCAAATGTAACACCCGTTATTTTTTGTTTTTTTATTATTATATATCTATTTTTGATAAAATATTATTTTAGGCAAATAATTCTAAGGGTGTTTTAATTTTTATTTACTTATTTGTATTTATTTGATTTACCCATTTATTAATTACCTTATGAAAAAAGGAAATAAATTTCTTAATAGGTAAGAGTACTAAAAAGCTTGGCTTTATACAAATTCCTCTCACGCTGCTTTGTTTCTCAAAACCCTAAAAGCTATATATATATATATATACACACAATAACATACATAAGAGTGAACTCACATTTTTTTTAAGAAGAGGATAAGATTTAGCTTTTAGTTTTGAAGTATATTTCGTTTCCATAAAACAAGTTCTTGAGTTTTAATTTTTGTTTTGAAGTAGGTAAGAATTTATAATCCTTTAAAATTCTAGTTTTATTTGTGATTTTATGTGATTGATTGAATGATTTTGTGTGCGTTATATTGATATAATTATGAAAGCATGATCATGTATTGATTTATTTTTTTTTTATAAGAAAATGAAACCTTTCATTCAACTAGAATTAGAGAACAATAACAAAACATATGTTGGGTATTCACTTGACCAAATGACAGTATTCGGCCTTTTCAAAGTTCTCTTAGCAAAAGAGTGGGCAATGGCATTGCATTGCCTTGACACATATTGGACTACAAGAGATTGCAAATCTCTATTGCTTTTTTGGATCTTTGAAATTGTCCACCATATCTCTGTTTTGTTGTTAACCAGGTTAGCCACCTCACGACAGTCTGTTTCCATTATCAAGTTAGGAAGATTTACCTCCTTTGCGGCCTCCAAAACCCACTCTACAGCTTGAGCTTCTAGAAAGGCCACATTCTCATGAAAAAAATTGTATTTTTGATTGCTGCAGCTATCACCTACCCTGATGAGTTCCTTATCACAGCCCCCAATCCCCTTTTCTGCTTATCATTCTGAACAGCAACATCAACATTGATTTTATAATGATTGATAAGTAGTGATTTCCATTCATGTTGCTTCCTAGTTTGAAAATCTATTTTGGATTCTTTTGGCTTCCCCTGCACTTTTTTATTAGCATCCATAACAGCTCTAGCTTTGGTTGCTAATAAAACGGGATTTAGCTTATTTCCTTGAAAGATAAGCTTATTTCTTGCATTCCACGTAATCCACCATATTGCAGCTACATAGTTACATTCATTATTATCCAAGCTGTCTGTTATTTATACATCACACTCAACATGTCTTTTCTAATAATCTGTTTAACTTCATCTTCCAAGTGCGTGAATTTCCAAATTTTCTAGGCCACCTTGCATTCCATTAGAGCATGGAAAACATCTTCACTCTTAACTTTGCACATCTGGCATATCAGTTCTTGCATGACCGTTCTCTTCCACAAATTCTTAGCCGTTGGTAGCAAATTCCTTATAGCTCTCCATAAAAAAATCTTGAACTTCTCTGGTAAATCTGACCTCTAGATTTTATGCCATCCCTGCAATCCCTTTTTTGAACCTGTTGGAAGCGTAAGGAATTTAAATTTAAGGGCTATATGATAACCACTCTTTACTGAGTACATCCCCTTTTTGTCATAGTGTCATAACAGCACATCCTTCTGTAGAGTTCTAAGAAGTGGTATTACTTTTATGCACTCTGTATCCTCCTTTGCAAAATTTGCATCAATTAATCTTTCATTCCACTAGTGATCTGAGCCAATGAGTTCTGATACTTTAGCTTCTATGGGCAAAGATGGCCTGATAATTGGTTTAAAAGTTGTAGGCTTGAGAAGCCAGTTGCTGGATTGAATTTAGATTTTGTCTTCCCTTCCCATTCTTCATCTCAGACCTTTTTGAAAAACCTGCCTACCTCATAACATAGTTCTCTATCTTTCATAACTTTAGCCATCAATGAATCTTAGTATTGAATTAGCCTCCACCCTCGCTTTGCAACTCAGACTTGTTTAAAGCTGGACATATCCTGAAGCCTACCCCTCCTCTACTTTTGGCACAACTCATTCTTTCTTATTTTGTCTACTAGATCCTTTTCTTATCCTCTTTTCACCCCTACCAAAACTAGGGATGGTAATGGTACCTGCAAACCCACAAATCTGCCCAAACCCACCTACCAAAACCTGCCCGCTGCAGGTAATTTTACCCGTTGCGGGCGAGTTTAATATTATAAACTAAAACCCGCACATGGATGCGAGTGAGTTTGGTATTAACCTTATATCCGGTGGATACCCGCATAGATATCCACCAAACCCACAATATTTTTTCTTAATATTTTTAATTTAATTTTAATCTAAAAATATATAAAGAAAATAATATCATTATTCAAATTATCAAATAGCCAAAGGTTCAAAGTTGTGTATGTGTGTATGTGGCTCATCTCTCATTCTAAAGTTATAACCTAAAGAAAACTAAAGACATTTTCATTCGAATTAGTATTTGAAAATATTAATCTTAATTATTATTATAGGCATTGTGTTGGATGAGTGCTTATGATGGTGAATGAAATGAATATCTTCTCTCAGAGCTTGTTTTAAATGATAATATGAAATATAATTATTATTTTTAGATACTAGTTTGTGTTTTTTAAATGGATTTGTGTAATTTATACTTAAATTTGAGAATTTGTGTTGGATTGATGTTGAAATTTTAATTTTTCATTTAAATTGTTTAAATATAAAATTGAGTATGTTATATGGAATTTGAGGTTATTATTATAAATTTATATATTAAACATTTGTGATTTTAAATACGAAAACTCGCAAAAAATCTGTTGGGTACCATTGCGGGTTTGGTAATTGTTAAAACCCACTGCGGGTGGATTTTTTTAAAAAAAAATTAAGATCCGCTATGGGTTGCGTGTGGGTGTGGTAATTTAAATTTTGTGCGGGTTTAGGTTTGGTAATGACAAACCCGCTGCGGGCGGTACCCATTGCCATCTCTAACCAAAACCTTGCAATGGCTCTCTAGATATCATTACAAAGGCCTAGAAGGATTGTAAATATGCTCATGGCATAGTTGGGATTGCCTGCCTGGGATTGCCTGCCTGAGCAAATGGCGTAATAAGAATCTCTTTGCTCCTATTGGAAAACAACTTATGCTGCCAACTAGAGACTTTATTCAAGACCCTAAGTTTAAGCTCATTACAGAAACTTGTTTTTTTTTTTCTGCCCACCATTAAAGGTAATCCTAAATACATTTCATGTTTGAAGACTACATTAAGTTGAAAAAAAAGTTTTAATTGTTGCCACTTGCTCTCCTGAGACTTTGCCACTGAAAAACAAAGAAAACTTCTCGAAATTGAAGAGTTGCCCAGAAGCTGCCGCATAATAATTAAATATATTTTTTTAAAATGCACGCAATCTTTATGGAAGCCTTTATGAATATGAGACTATCATCCCAAAGAGCAAATGGGAAACTGTAAGGTTTTTCATCAAATTTCAGGCCATGGATTAGTTTTCTTAAACCCCTTTGAGGGTGTATAAGGCCCTTTGCAGCACTATTAATAATAAAATAGAAAAAAAGGGTGGTTATACAATCCATAATTAAGCTTATCCATTTGTTGGAGAAGCCTCGTCTTTCCATAGTATGCCTTAAAAAAGACCACTCAACCCTTTCATAAGCTTTGCTTATATTTAGCTTCAGAGCCACTGAACCCTTATTTTTTCCCTTGCTATGCTTAATCTTATGTAAACACTCATAGCCAATAATAATGTTATCTGTTATCTTGTTATCATCTCTCCCACCTTTCTATGAACATTTTGTAAATGCATTGTTGTATGTAAGGTAGTCAATTACAATGGTTGATGTAAAAGATTATCTCAGTTCTGAAGAAGTGACAAAGAAGTCAGAAACAAAGGATAGAGAAAGCTTAACAATAACGGGTAGTCCAAAAAAAAAAAGATAACAGTAACAAGAACAAAAAACGTGATAAGTCTAAGTCAAATAATAAGAATCTGAAATGTTTCCAGTGACACAAAGAATGACATTTCAAGAGAGACTGTCCAGAGAGAGAAAACAAGGGAAACGATGGGCTTAAGAAGAATGGAGATGTTGTTGTTGCATCATAAGAAATAGATGATGATGGCTATGACTCAGCTAGTGTACTTTTGGCCACTAGAACTCAAACCAATGGTAAGTGAGTTCTAGATTCTGGATGTACTTATCACATGTGCCCTGATAAGAATCTGTTTTTTTTTTCATTTATATGCTTTTTAATGGTGGGGAAGTTATGATGGGAAACAACTCACTTTGCAAATTAATTGGTCTTGGAACCATTAGACTTAAGATGTTTGATGGGGTGATTAATGAAGTTAGGTATGTTCCTGATTTAAAAATGAACTTAATATCCCTAGGAATTCTTGATTAAATGGGTTGTACAAGTAAAATGGAATATGGTGTTATGGAGATTATTAAAGGGTCAATGGTGATAATGAATGGGACTAAAAATAATTACTTGTATGTGTTGCAACGAACTGTTGTTACAGGAGAGGTTAGTGTCTCAACAAGTCAGAATCTGAATAAGACACTTATATGGCATATAAGATTAGGGGCACATATCTTAGGGGGTGATAAATTAGGTCCTGCTGAGTTCTTTGAGGTATGTGTCCTAGGTAAATCCTTTAGAACTAGCTTTAAAACTGCAGTGCATAAGACTAAGGGACTTTAGATTACATCTACTTTGATCTGTGGGGCCAAGCACTGACAGTATCTTTTGGTGGAGCTAAATACTTCCTATAATTGATTAATGACTATTATAGAATGGTTAGGGTGTATGTTTTGAAGGGTAAAAATTAATTCTTTGAGAAGTTTAAGCAATGGAAAACACTAGTAAAAACAGAAACTGGTAGAAAGGTCAAGAGGCTAAGGGCTGATAATGGATTAAAATTCTGCAATCAAGAGTTTGATGATTTATGTGCTCAAAATAGAGTTGTAAGACATAAGACAATAAGGCATACTCCATAGTAAAATGGACTTACTGAGATGATGAACAAAACATTCATGGATAAAGTAAGGTGTTTGTTGATTCACTCAAAACTTCCTTAGCCTTTATGGGTCGAACATTGATAACAACTTGCTACCTAGTCAACAGAAGTCCATCCAGTGCCATAAACTTTAAAACACCTGTAGAGATGTGGTCTGACAAGACTGCAAATTACTCTGATTTAAAGATATTTGGTTGCCCTGCATTTGCATATGTGAAGTAAGGGAAACTTGAGCCTAGGGCTTTAAATGTGTTTTTCTTGGATATCCTGAATGTATAAAAGTTTATAGGATTTGGTGAACTAATTTAAACATACCTAGCTGTATAGTAAGTAGAGATGTGGTCTTCAATGAACAAGAAATGCTTAATAGCTATACACAAAAACTTGGAGACATAAACAATGACTCTGGTTTACCCAATAATCAAATTAAGGTGAAGCTTACTAAAAAATCTAAAATACAATATTTGATAAGGTAGTAGAAGATCAAGGCAGAGAAACAAATTATTCTAATGAAACTCCAGACAACCAAACAACATTGCAGGATTATCAGCTATCCAGAGATAGAGAAAAGAAAGTTATAAGGGCACTTAAGAAGTATGCATATGCAGATTTGATTGCATATGCATTGACAGTAGCTTATGAACTAGACTATGATAAACATAAATCCTATAAGGAAGTTATTTCAGGGAAGAATATAGACTAGTGGTTGAAAGCCATAAAGAAGAAAATGGATTCTTTGTATAAGAATGACACCTGGGTACTTGTGAAAACCAGAAAAGAAGAAAGTGATAGGTTGCTAATGGGTTTACTAACTTAAGCAGGGCATCTGAGGGGTGGAACCAAGGAGATTCAAAGCTAAACTTGTTGCAAAAAGGGTTCACTCAAAAGGAGGGCATTGATTTTACTAAGGTATTTTCACATGTAGTAAGGCATGCCTCTATAAAAATCATCCTGTCACTGGTGGCTGTAAACAATATGCACTTTGAACAAATGGATGTAAAAACAACATTTTTGCGTGGGGAGTTACAAAAGCATATTGTAAAGGCACAACCTGAAGGTTTTATAGATGAATCAAAGGTTGATTGGGTTTGTCACTCAAAGAAATCTTTGTATGGACTTAAACAGTCTCCAAGATAGTGGTACCTCATATTTGACAGCTTTATGTTAGAGCAAAATTTTCAGAGGTGTAACGTGAAGTGTTGTGTCTATTTCAGAGAAGAGTCAGGGGTGATAGTTTATCTGGTATTGTATATAGATGATATGCTCATTGCCAGTGTAAGTATGTCTAATTAAAAACTTAAAACAGAAACTTAAGAGAGAGTTTGACATGAAGGTTCTTTGCCCAGGAAAGAAAATTCTAAGAATGTAGTTACATATGGATAGAAAATCTAGATTTTTGTTTCTTAGTCAGGAAGAATACATCATAAGGGTACTTGATAAGTTTGGAATGGCAAACTCAAAGCCAATTCAAACTCCCTTAGCACCTCATTTTAGGTTATCTAAACAACAGTGTCAAAAAGCAGAAAATAAAGTGTCTGAGATGATGAATATACCTTATGCAAGTGTTTGTCTGATGTACGCTATGGTCTTAACTAGACCTGGTTTATCCTATGGCATGAGTGTTGTAAGCAGATATATGGAAAATCTGGTAAGGAACACTGGTGGGCTATAAAATGGATATTCAGGTATCTAAATGGAACAACATATGGTTTAATGTATAGAGGACAAAGACAAGATAACAGTTAGACTGTTGGCTATGTGGATGCTAATTGTACTAGGGACCTAAACAAAAGAAGGTCATTTACAGGATATCTTTTCACATTCAACAATTGTACTGTCAATTGGAAAGCTCAAATGCATAGTGTTGTGGCATTTTCAACAACAGAAGCTAAATACATAGCTATTGCAGAAGCAGTTAAAGAAGCAATCTGGCTAAAGGGAATACTTAAAGAGCTTGGTGTTAATCAGAGGTTAGTGGTAATAAACTGTGACAACTAGGGTGTTATTTATTTAAGCAAAAATCAAACACATTATAAGAGAACCAAGCATATCGATATCAAGGTGCATTTCATAAGGCTGGAAGTGTCAAAAGCAACAGTGAAGCTGCAGAAGATTCATATAGACAAGAATATTACTGCTATGCTAACAAAATCAGTTACAATTGCTAAGTCTAAGGTTTGCTTAGAATTAGCAGGGATCTGTCAAGAGTAAGTGACAGGTAGTTGAAGAGAAGAGTAACAGATTCATGAGGGTTTCAAGCTCAAGGTGGAGAATGTTGAAGTATTAGTTTGAAACTAGGTTTCCAAAAAGTCATATGTCATGTCGATTTGCGGTTGTAGTGGTATATGACATGTCAGTTGAAGCCCTCTTTAGATTGTATGACAATCTTGTTTCGTCATCTATTTATGAATAAGTAAAGCATGTGGCTATCACATGGTTTCACTTATCTTTACGACCTATTGAGTTGTCGTTTTGGGGCTTTCGCTTAATGTGTTGCAAATATATGGCTCAAAGATTGTTATATTTTGTTACAAGAGCGGGAAAATTCTGGGGTTTTGGCTGTTAACAAACCAGAATTCAGCTGACTGGTGAAAGAACTTTTTGGGTTTTCTTGGGCAAATATATATAGCCTTAGGAGAGAGGAAATCGAATAACGAGAAGCTTGTAACTTCATCTTTAAGCTTGTATCTTGATCTTAGTGATTGAATAAAGACTACTGCTTTATTCTTCAGTGGATGTAGGTCATCTCCAAGCTGAACCACTATAAATTTTTTCTTCTTTACTTGTCGTCTTTAGTTTTGCTTTTGATTCTTTTGTGTTTATTTAGTGTTTCTGTATCAAATATAAGAGAGATTAGCTAGTCTTAGAGATTCTTGGTTGATTAAATTCGATCAAGGTTTAACAATATATAATTGTTCAATTATAACAAACTTTAAATTTACATTAACATGCCAGATAAGAAGTTTTGGTTTGAAATTAATCAAATCATATGCTAATAATTTTCAATATTTATCAGTATGAAATAACTAACTTAGATAAATTAATTAATTGATTATTTTTTTAATTTAAATATCTTTTATTTTCTCTAGTAACCATTTGGTCCACTTAATTACTATAATGCCACCTAGCTAAAGTGTTTAGTGCAAATAATATGTTTACTCTAACCCACTCTTCATTCTCTTTATTCTCTCTAATCTCTCTATTCTCTCTAATCTCTCTAACAAGTCTCTGAATCAGCCATCGAAACCGAATCCTATCTATTAATGGAATACATAAATAAAAGACACTGATGTTATGTGCTATAAATTGTGAGGTATTTCAAAATGCTCACTATTCCAAATTGACAAAACAGTTGTGGTCATCATCAATGAGCACGCGGGGTTGGCCCATTTCTTAGTCACTTGATAAAAGTCGAATATATTTGTTGTGTTTTGAATTAAAATCAGTTCATTAAACCGATTGGATTTGGTTAAAACCCATGTCTTTATATTGCAGCAGTGGCTTGCAACAGTTGCTGGATATTAGGAGTAAAATCAGCAAAAATCGAGGGATGTCGTTGGGTAATTCAAGGTCGTAAAGGCAAGCTGCTGTGATTGATTACCTATATGAAAAATTTCATCTCTTCTTCTTCTCATTCTTCAACAAAAGCATTACAGGGAAACAGGGAAAACAAATTAAAACTTGTTGCTCGAAGCAACTGTAGTTTGGAGTGCACTATTATAGTTGTAACACCATTGAATTCTGAAGGTCAAATTGTCTTTAATTCCTTTACGCACTGAGGGGGATTCACTATAGGACCACTAGGGGCTTAAGCCCACACTGGAAAAAAATCTCTATTTCATAAAGAAAAATTAACATATTTCTAAATAGTCTTGTCAAATTATTAGATAACCCATCCTTTAAATTTAAACTATTATTTTATTAATTACAAAAGTTATACTTTTGACTTAAAAATCAAAGCTCACAACTTAAAATATTTATAATTCCTAAGGGTCCAGTTACCTTGTAACGGGGATAAGTAATCCCCTTATTTTGTCTTTTTAGAGAAACTATCGTTGGATTGAAACTCATGTAATCTAACGGCTAAAATACAATAGGTTAGATAGATGAGCTTAAATGCAACTGGCTTTTTCGGTGGCAATACCTTTTGTTCTCCAATCCACCAATGTCCAATAAAAAAAAAGGTATTTCGCTCAGGTGTGACTGAGAATTTCTGTGTCTGTGCTTGAATATCTCATGTCATTTTAAAATTCCTTCAAATTGAGTTATATAATAATTTTGGTTTCAAAGAAATTAGGTTCGTATTTGGGAGGATTGTCGTCTATAATAAAAAACGAAGACGAATGTGAATCGAGCCTTTTGTGCATCATGGTAGACAGATTATACAAGACAAATAACGATCCTGCATCATTCGTGCAGGCTCGCCCCGAAAGCGAGCCGGGAGCGATCAAAGGCGATAAACGCTTGATTGTATTCTTGACTGATTCAATCAACTTAGAAGACATATGGTAGGCGAGCCATAAAAAAGAAGATTTCAAAAGATCCTAGCGTAGGTGTGGAGAATCAAATCCAGATGAGTGAGCGTGAAACTTGAAACCAAGGTACATTTTTCTAAAGAATTGCAAAACTAGGGGTTTATTATCGTGATTACAGGGAAAAAAAAATTTAAGTTTACTAGGATTGAAAAATGCTATTGTGTTCCTTACTTGAAATGATGCAATCAAGTACCCATATTATATGAGTCGTGAGTAGTATATTTCATTGGCTCATGACGATGAATTTCATATTAATGTAATTTAGTTGGATCCATTTCAGAATGTAAGCACTTGATTTTATTTATACCATATAAACAGGTTAAGTTGTCTTTGTCCTCGAAGGTAGACTGCTTATGTGAAAATAGCCTGTAGAATGTAGATGATATAGCAATTATTAGTAAATAGATGAAATATTAATTTGTAATGGTTATATGATACATGAATAATTAAGGCCAAAGTCACTAGTTTGAAGGCAGGAAAAAAGATAGGAATGTTAAAGCAATATTTATGGATGATTTTACAGTATTCGATTGTAGGAATGGAACTGCGGAGAATTCGTAAGCAAAAGGCATGCAATCCTAATAAAGATATCATCAGTTTCAACAGTCAAATCCCATGGACATATATGAAACAACACAAGTGCAAATCCTTAATTAAAACTTTTATGTTGCCTAGTCATTTAACTCCCTGTTCCAAGAGCAATCACTTCCCCAATTGCATTAATCATCTTATTTTGGTTAGTTAATAAACCTCATAAACCCCCTGAAAGATGGAGAATGCCATAGATGCAAAGATTTTCCTCTAATAACATTTCAACAGGTGACTCTAGCAAAACTTTAAGCATTGTATTTTATAAATATTGTCCTTAAGCTAAAATGTTGGAATATCCTATTTGGCAAATAAATGGTATCCAACAATGGAATTTCAGCTGACAACATATTACATTGTTACAAGAACCAGAAAACTAAGTAATTATCATAAACTTTGTCTCCTAACAAATCACATTATCAAAGCAAAATCAACTGCGAAATATTACAATATCAAAAAAGTTTTGGTTGTAATCCGATCAACTATTTCAGTTTTCTTCAGTTAAATCGAATGAAATTGAATTTATACCCCCGGTATGATCAATGTAGTTTGCTTCATGTGCTCTTCCTTCTGCTTCTGGCATTGCTTTTACCCTTATTGTTTCACGTTCAATCATAGCCTTTTCCCTCTCTGTTTGTTGCTTTTTCGCTTGGATATGTTCTTCAGTAGCTTGTCGAGCTTGCCTCACAAATGCCTTATTGATGACTCTTCTACAATTTTTTCAAGCTCTTCGTTTTTTGCTCTGTGATATTCCTTTTCAGCCTGTATCAACTTCCAGTCCATTTTCCAAACATGTTTGTACCAAATATAATTAAGCGACTCCTAAAACATAAAATGCTACATGGTTCCATCCTCTTTCTTGCCAATTCATCCTCGTAACAAGCCATCTTCATTTTGTTTGTCTATTATACTGGCCTGAACTTATCTACTCATCATAAATTGTAATTTCCCTCTCCTTACCATAAAAAAGAAAAAGTTTCGTTAACCAAAATGTTTCAACTTTGTTGCACAGGGGACATAATCAGTAATTATAGGCGTAAACCAATTATCTTATGTAAATATTAGGCAAGCAAGATTGTTAAATATATCAAACTCCTCTTTGTTTCGTCGATTATTTTAACCTCTAAATTAAAAGACTAATTTACAAAAGGTTATCGAAGTCGGTCAATACACCAAGGAAATTGTTCTAGAAATTAAATGTGAATACTACTTCAAAAAGTACAAAAAAGGCTATTAAATTTATTTCTTCAAATTCACACAACCTTTATGCTCGAAAGGACATCTATAATGCAGTCAAGCCACAACAGGAAATCAAATGTTAATCCTAAACTTGCCCAACTCTAACATGTTAAACAACTGCAATGCAAGAAGTTTAATTTTCATTCTAATCAATAAACAATCCCACTTTTACAACCAAGACATGTTAAACACTACCTATATAAAAAAAATCCAATAGGCATACAATTAAAATGAAAAATTTGCCTAAGCTGCCGTAAAGAAACAAACAAGTTTCTGCATCTCCAACGTTATATTCTTCTAACACCACTAGAACAAGCAAATTATTCTTTAAGAACCCCAAGACGAATAACAAAGCCAATTAAAAAGTAAGCATCTTACATTTTCGGCTTCAACCAACAAAGCCTTATATTCAACGGCCTTTGCACATAGTTTTGCTTGTTATGTCTTCTCTTGCTTCTTCATTAATTCAAATACCTACAACAATATATGTGTGTAAATCACCGAAATAAAGCAAACAAATCCCATGCACAAGGATTTAAATTTAATAATACAAAAAAATCAACTGAACTTCAACTACTTCTTTGCATTAGAAGATGCGCTAATCTCCCTCAAAAGCTTGGCACCTCGCTCTAAGGGCTCCAGTCGTAGCTGGCAGAGGTCATCCTGGGATTGTCATTCCTTAGCCTTGGCATGGGTAGGAGTAGAAGCAGACTCATCTAAATCCACTATTGCAAATCACTTACGCTATTTCGACGGTTGAGATTGGCCAAATTGAGAAGAAGTACCAAAAGAGAATGGGAGATGTTTAAAGGGCCACAACAAAAGTGGTGTTGGATTAGCACCAAGTAAAAGCAGAGGTTGCTACTGGGGTGATGATGTTAATGTTAGCTTATTTAGCTATATATATTGATTTTGATGATAACCAATCACATGTATTGATTAAACAAAAATTTATGAATTGTGTTTTTATTATAAGAAAATAAGGCTATAAAATCAAAGTGTTTTGAACTAAAATAAATGTGTTTTAAATCCTTTGATATTGTTTCTCAATTTCGGATTTGGACCTATTTGAAACTATTTACATGTTTTGGGCCGTACTATAATTTATGAATTTTTTGGACTAAAGTGAAAGGTTTTGAGAACTTTGAAAATATGGGTATTATGTTGAAAAGGACCTTTGTGCGAAATAATAAACTCTTTGGGGTCATATCATAATTTCAAAAAGTTTTTGGATTAGTAAAGTAATATTTAGAAATTCTGAAATTGGACCTATTTGTAACATTTCATAACTTTTTGGGTCATACTACAGTTTTATAAAGTTTTGGGGTCAAACTGAATTTTTGGAAACTTATTTCACTGTAGCAATCACTGTAGCAAGCTTTGTAGCAAACGGTTAACCGTTTATTTTGAAACGGCTAACCGATAACGTCCAGAAAGCTTGTTTTGTCCAGTTTTATTAAAATGATGATTCTGGAGCAAAACGGTGAACCGTTTACTGAAAACGGTTAACCGTTTATTTTAACCTTGAACCGTTTAGTGAGAAAGGTTAAGCTAAATTTGTTTTGCAGGTTACTGGACACTAACGGTGAACCGTTTACTGAAAACGGTTAACCGTTTATTTGAAATTTAGCCCAATGTTCATCTTGCAAGTCTCTGGAGGTTAACGGTGAAAGGGTAAGCGTAAACGGCGAAAGGGTAAGCATAAACGGTGAAAGGGTAAGCCTAAACGGTGAAAGGGTAACTTGAAATTTGGCCTAACGGTAACTTTTGACCAGCGAAACGGTTAACCGTTTACAGTTAACCTCTAACCGTTTTCGGGCAGACAAATGCATAACGGCTAGTTTTTGAGCTCAAACTATATAAACTCAAAGCCAATTCATTTTTGGGAATCCAAGCAAGGAAAAACAAGATCACACAACATATATTGAGCTTCCATTTCGTAAATCTTTTGTTGTATCATCATTGTTCTTCAATTTGTATATCCACTCTTAAAGAGAGATTAAGTGTTGTATTTTTCATTTCTCAAATTGTGAGATTACAAGTGTGGGAAACACTTGGGTTAAAGAGATTGGGGATATAATCTCTTGTTGTAAAGGTTCATTGACACCTTGAAGTCAATTGTAAAAGCTTGAAGCCTTGGAAAGGCTTGGATAGTGAAATCCTCAAGCGGGTGAGCTTGGAGGCGTGGACGTAGGCGGGGATAGCCGAACCACGTAAAAATCATTGTGTTCGTTTTTCTTTTCCCTTTCTCTTTTAATTATTGTGCTTTTATTGAACTTATTGTTTTCGATTTTATTAAGACATTAGATTGCTTGTTGTGTGGATTTGCTAGGATAAGTTTTAAAATTCCAATTCACCCCTCCCTCTTGGGTTGCACACTTGTATTTCAGCTAACTATTTTTTTCTTTCTTTTTCTTTTCGCCAAGACTTGGAGTTCTTTACCTTTCAACAGTAAATAAATTGATCTTCTTCGAGATATTATTTGATAATATTAAATGTGAGTTTTTGTCCTACGAAAATTGGAATGGATCCAAATAGTTGTTTGCAATGTATAATTGCATGTTTGCATTTAAGAACGTCTTTTCTGTTTCTAACCAGTTACTTGTAATTGTGTACCACACAATTGTTATATATTTGGTCACTGGCTTCTAACTCGTCTCTCCGTTTTCTATATGTATCTTTTCCAACCGTTAGATAATATCGAACGGTTGGTTCATTAAAGACAAAATTGGGGGATAACGTATCGCGGATGCAAAGTAGCCGACTCCTAATTCCTAATTATTAAATTGCGGGTGCCATATTTTAACCAGAGATTATATTAAATCAAAAAAATTATATTCAAGTTTTCAATTTTTATGTCCTATTATTATTTAATTTAGTCTTTGGTAAATTATTTTCCTACATCCGCCACAGTTTACGCACCTTGAAATTATCTGAGAAGGAGCAGAATCTTTTCTTTAAGGATAGTGGTTCTTGGGCACATCTTGGCTTCTTAATTTTATCACTTTTTGTGTTTTTCTGTTATTTTGCAGCTCCTGGTTTTATCGGTTGGTTTATTTGAAGATTTGGTGAATTGAGAAGAACTTCAAGCTACCGGATTATTGTTGACTTGCAGCCGAATTTTATATCAAATTTATTGCTTGGAATTTGAGTTCAATTTGGCTTGTAAATTTATTATTGGTTGGCCTTTATTTTCACAGCTATTTTATTGATTTCCTTTGACTTGTTGTCATAGTATAGGACTAAAAGGAGTTATTTTTTACTGCTGGAATATTACAAACACTAGTTCTCCTTACATTAGGTGCAATGGATGAATTCATCTCCTCTTTTTGTATAATATATATCTCTTGAAGGCTTTTAATTCTATTTTAGGGCCATCTTCTAATTCTTTTGAATTAAGCTTTATAAAATTCTGGGGAGATGCTATTAGATTTTTTTTTTCATTACCTTAAATTTCTTAAGCTTGACATCAACTATTGTTGGCCTCATTCTCTCAAGGCTAGTTTGAATCTTTTTCTGTTAGGCTGTTTGGTGAGGAATTATTTGATTAATTGTGGCTTGTAGGTAAGAATTATTATGATTTTTTTTGTTCATCTTTTTCATTTATCAAATTTTAATTCACAATTTATTTTTATATATTGTTATGTAGGGAATCAAAATTTGAGGACAAAAAAACTTTGATATTCAACTTTTACATGGATTCATTGAATAGGCTAATTGATAGCAATGGAAATTAGTCCCCAAAAGTTAACAATCTGAGAGAGTGAATAAAGAAAAGAATTTGAGGGCATGATGGTTTATTGAACTTTTGTTTGAAATTTCTGGTTCCTGTCAATTGGGATATAATGGTTTGTTTGTTCTTGTCATATGAAGTAGAAAAATGTAACTGCTTGGTAAAAGAATATGTGGAATCAGATATTTTTGGATATAACGGCAATTTATAATGGACTAATTGCATGCTTGGTGTAATTTTTGCTCTGTTTTTAACAATCAATTAATTGCATGGTTGCTGTAATTTTTACTTTGCTCTGTTTTTAACTTCCAGGATTGTATGCCTTTTTTTTTTTTTTTGCAGTTTAAGTAGTTTATGAATGACGATGTCATCTAGTACAAATGAAACTCAGAATTCATTACAAATATGTAACGAATGCGGTGAACAAATGGAGTTGTTCACGTCACGTACTACAAAGAATCCAAATTGTAAATTTTGGAAATGTAGAGGATGTCAGAAATTTGAATGGGTAGAAGACCGTAAATGCAGTGAAGAGAAAATTAATTTGTTAGTGGAAGAAGTTAAAAAGCTGGCATTAGAGATTGAATGCTTGTCTTTAAAGTTTCAATTATGTGAAGCGCAGAGGGGATTGTTTACGCCATATTATGATTTGATTAGAATATTTGTAATTATTTTACTATGTTTTATATTCAAGAATTTTTTTAAGTTCTTTTAATTTATACTATGAACTGAATTTACTATTGTAATATGACAACTATATATATATATATATACAGCAAAATTGGAAGCATATCCAAATTTAATATCCCAAGTGGATGCATAAATTTTATTGGTTTTGGCTCAATTTCGTTCAAAGAAGTCATCCCTTGAATCTATCGATATAAGAAATTAATGCTCTTAACATATTGTGTATTCCAAAGTTTTTGGCTTCCTACTACGATTATATTATTCATATTACCGTAATAAAGCCAAGTCAAAGTTTCCTTAAACCTTGAACAAAATCAAAATCGTGTGCATTACCATTGAAATGACAACACAATAATCGATCATTACAAATAAAAACTTGATGCATTTCGGTTCCGACACTTCAAAAATAAACAAAGACAAACACAAGAAATCGCCAACCAACACAATAACACAAGAAATCGTCAACCGAACAGAAACTGAAAAATACAGCAAAAATCCACAAGGTCAAACATAAATTTGTCTTCTCAAGCCAAATCTAACTGAAATAATAATGAAAATAATCGAAACAAATTTAAATCAAACATCAACTGCAGTGATTGTTGTCTTCATTACATTGTTGATGTAACAATTGTTGAAAATTCCCACTTGCAGATCCTTTATACGTCATTGAAGGAGAAGAATAATGGACTGCAAAGCATACGGTGGGACTGGTTGCTGTAAAATACAATAAATTAAAATATCATTATACATTGTAAAAATTTGACAACGTAAAATATAAGTATGCATTAAGAAATTTATAGATATAAGTATACTTACCATGTGCCAGCTATAAGGAATTGGCTAGTAAATATTATTTCCACGAACTTGATATAAGTATACAGGTACCTAAAAAAAATTTGTTAAATTCATATTAAAATTGTAAAATTAAAATTTACTTGTGAATTTGTTTCTTACATTATAATAGTCTAAACTCCCGTGCTGATTAAGATTTGCATTTACATTGCTTCCTTCGTGAAACGTCTACATATACTCAACAACATACTTAGTTACATATGTTAAAAATAGTTGAACTAACATTAATAATAAATACTCAAAATAATATACCATTGCCATGTTGCTCTGCTGTGTGAAGACTTCATTAGCCATTCCAAAAGATGCTGAAGCATTTTCTTGCAAATCTTGTAAAATTATAATATACAATATAATTAAGAAAAAAATAAGATAAAAGATAAAATGAAATTATAAAACATATATATGCATTCCAACAAACCTTATTTTTTTCGGCTGTCTTGTTCTTTTGGGCAGGTTTTTTCCGGAGTGAAGATTGTTTCCTCAAACAAGGAGGACACCCTTTACGACGTGCCACTACTGGATCATTAATTACATGCTTGATGGTGTTGCTACTACAACTTACTTTACCAATAGCAATTGTTTCCACACTTGCACACTGAATTTGCTTGGGTAGATCCTTCATTGTTTTATTAATCCAATCCAACACAAATTTATAACTACTCTCATCATCAGCAGCTATGTTTGCAACCTCAGTGAAATCAGTATATATTTTGTCATATCTCTCTTGCTGAATGGATAAATTCTGCATACCATAACTAACTTTCACCTTACTATAACATCTCTTCACATCTTTTCTCCACCTTGGTAAAATGTACATCTCTAGAAGTATTTCAATACCATTTCGTATCAATACTGAAAGGGCATGTCTACAAAGAATTCCCCTAAATTGAAACTTTGAGCAAATACAGATAACTTCACATTCAGTTTCATCAAACACAACCTCAAAGTTTTTTTTCTTTCCTTGTCCAAGTGATTCACTGATTTCATATATTGACCCAACAGAATCCACTGGATCACAATACATTAGTGCAGTTAATTCTTGCTGGAATTCTTTGAACTTAGCAATTGTGTACATCTTCTTAACTTGTTTCTCTATCTCATATCTTGTTACACACAGAGTGTTTTTACTGAAACACTTGGCATCTGCTTGCCATTCCAATTCAGCTTTCCTTTGCAATGCATTTTCATATTGCTTCACAAACTGTTTTAAATTTGTTTTTGAGTTAACAAACCCATCAAAAAATGCATTCATACTTTCACTTCACTGCGTTGTTGACATTCCCGCCCAAAAACTATCCTTTAAATAGCATGGAACCCAACGATACCTCTCATCATATAAACCATTTAACCAAGCATTATCCTATAAATCATATGTTGTAATCATCTCATCCAATCTTCCTCAAATGCTCAATCATGTCATCCAATCTTCCTCAAATGCAAAAGGGAGTGAAGAAATAATACCTTCACGTTCTTTAAAAGCCCCTAACTTCTCAAGCACCTTCTTCATTATATACCACAAATATCATCAATGCCTAGTCGTAGAAAAAACATGCTCAATTGCCTTTACATTGCTTAATCTTGGTCAGTAATTGATCAGTAATAATACCAATGGGAGGAGAATTGGACATGCATGATAGCCATGCCTCAAATAGCCACGCCTCAAATAGCAACGTAAAAGTCTTTGTATCCTCGTTAAAAATCAATCTGCATCCTAACAAAATAGACTGCCTAAGATGATTAACTCCAATAAAAAGGGGCAAACGACATACCATACTTGTTCGTAAGATGCGTGGTGTCAAATGTTACAATGTTTCCAAAATATTTATAAGCTACCCTACTCCTCCGATCTGCCCAAAATATATTCTTCAATCGATCTTGCTCATCCAAATCAATGCTAAAAAAAAACTATCGCATTCAGCTTATTTTGTCTCGAAATACTTTAGAATTGTCATAGCATCTCCTTCTCCAAGTTGTAATCGTCTTGTTTTATCAATAAAATTTCTACAATCTTTTTTCTAAAAATGACACATTTTCATGCCCACCAGCTTCGACAACAATAGAATTAAAATTTTGGGCAATATTAATTCCCGCAGAATCATTCATTTCAATCCGTTTTTTTACACTTGCACTAATTTTATGGTTAAAGGGGAAATATCTTGCTTTGTCCGAACTCAATCCATGATTATGCTAAAGGTTTAAAGTTCGAAAAATCCATTTTCCCTCTTCATTGACACAACCTCCGATTTTAGCTTCACAACTAGTTTTCACAACATGCTTCAACTTCAGCATATTACTAGATCTACTATCTGCTTTGCCGCTATGGCCACATGCAAATGTCGCATATTTTACAATCTCGTCACTCCCTTTCTTACTTGTTAGTTTCTTCATGGGAAACCCTTCTTGTCTACTGTGTGCCTTGTAAAACTCAAACATTTCCTCATAACCATCGAATAACATGCCAAGAGTTGGCTCAAATTTTTCCAGTGGCACATCTTCAACTACACGCTCAGTTTCAAAATTTTCCATTCCTACAAAATAATTAACGTTTATTTTCAGTTTCATAAAAATTAAATTTATAAAATTTCTAAAACAAATAGTATTGAAATAAAATAAAATTCATAATATAACCCACAACATATGACGGCAATTCACAGCATAAACACCAAATAAAATAAAATCCGTAACATAACCCGCAACAAAATCAGAGGTTCCAACGAGACCCACCAAAATTTCTAAAACAAATAATATTGAAATAAATTATGTATACCATAACATAACCCGCAACAAAATTCACAACATAAACACCAAAGTTGAAATAAAACAAAATTCATAACATAACCTGCAACAAAATTTACATTGTTTAAATTACAAAAGCTTAAATTACAATGAGATCCAACAACAACAAAAAAAAAACAAACAAACTTAAAGTTAAGCTGAAAGTTAAACTTACAATGAGAGTCGAGAGAAAGGAAGAGGGAGGAGGTTGTGAGAAGTGTAGCTGCCGTAAGAACTGATGAAAATGGAGGACATGAAAGTGAAAAAGAGAGAGAAAAGTTTCACGTGGGGAAGAAAAAGTGAGAAAAAGTGAAATGTTGGGGGAAATGAAAAAGTGAGAAAACGTGAAAGAGCTTTCCTCTCTCTTGAACTTTTTCTTCCCCTATGTGAAACTTTCCTCATTTGTTTATTCATGTAATCACTTCTTTCGACATTTTTTATGTTTATTGAGTGAGAGGAAATGAGAGGAGAAAACGGCAGGAGAGAGTGTCGTTTCTCTCGTCCTTCTCCCGTCCCTCTCGCTAGTTAGCATTTCTCCACTAAAAATACTTCCACTAGACGCTAATGATGGTGACAGAGACATTGCTGGCACCAGCGATGGCTTTGGTATTTTGTTGTTTTTGAAAAATTAAATTTCTAAATATTAATAAATTACTTAATTTAGTGCATGGGTATTTTTGGACATATGTTTCTCAAATAAGGATAAAAATGGTATTGTAGATTCTAATATCAGATTTTTTTTTAAAAAAATATGATATTCCAAAGCTAATCCTAGTAACTTTTAATGTTTAGTACAAAAATAAATTATTTGAGAATCAAATTTTTAAATAATTTATTTTAAAAAAAATGTTTTTGGGTGCTAAATTCTCAAAGAATGATATTGATGTATGTATGTTTGTATGTAGAGAGAGCACGTGATACATCGTATGCATAATAAATTGTGAAAAAAGAGTAATAATCATCCTGAAGAACAAACTAATTCTTGTTGGGAATGACAATGAGCCGGGCGGAACTCGGTTGACAAGTTCCGACTTAGGTCCGTTATGTGGCGACGGGTTGGTGATCCCAATTTTTATTGAGAAAAGATATTTGATCCTTTTAATAAAGATTTTACCTACTAAAATTATATTTACATAAGTTTTAAGGGCAATTAAAGTTAGAAATATTTAAGTGCAGTAAATGTATTCATGTATAACGAATAGTAGAAAATTTTGTGTGTTTGTGTGTGTACGTTATATGAAATCAACGTAAGTATTGATGGAAACAAATAATGTTTTAAGAAAAACTATATGGAAAAGTATATTAATCATTTATACAAATTATGAAAATAAATTTGTGCGATTCCATATACACATGTGTATTTGTTGAAACAAAATAATGGAAACGTATGAGATTTTTACAGTTATTGTATCATTATCACTAATAAATTGTATTAGTAATAAAAAGGTACTTGGTTTTATTATAATTAAACATTAAAAATTAGTACAATTTTTTTTTTAATTTTGAACACTAGTCTTCTGTCGAGCTTGGGCCATTTCTGTAAAGCCCTAGCCCAGCGCTCTCACATTGTGCCTGGCGGCGGCCCAGGCTATAGCATCATTTAAAAATATATTTATTTATTTTGTAATTTTATGGAAAAGTTTAGAAATTTGAAGTTACTTGATCACATAATTTTCATTGTTTCTCAGAACCAGATTATGATATGATAGGAATTTGAGATGTGTTTGATTGATCTTAATTTTTTGTTTAAATAAAAATAGACATTTAGAATAAGTCAAAGTGTCAAACTAAAAGATATTAGTAGGGAAGGCTGAGATTTTTGCCATTGGAAGATAGTGAGGGAATAATTTTATATGAGGAAGGGCATGGACCATTTTATATCTAATATGTTATTCGAGAAAGCAATGGGAATTAGATGAAAGTCATCCCCTGTCAATTTCTCCTTTACCATTTTTAATTTTTTAAAATTGTTGGTGAATATATTTAAATTTAAATTAAATTTTAAAATATCACAATATTTATAAAAAAAATATAGATATTATTTAATATCAAGACTTTGACGTAACTTGCCACTATTATTTAATGAAGATCGAGGAGGTCATTTTGTCATGATTTGAATTGTGTGATTTTTGTAACAGATAATGCAAGAAATATTATCACGCTTTTTTTTGTTGGATAAGTTTAAAGATTGACTTGTAATATTGACAGCATTGACTTATAGTGATATAATTTTATATTTAATTTAATTTTTTTTAATATAATTAAATTATGTTCGAAAAATAAAGATATAATAGTCATTAAGGAATTGTGTACTCTTTAGAGACTTCTATTCCTTTCTCTTGTGTAATTCCAAATTTCCAATGGAAACAGAAGGACATAAGGACAAATAGCCTCTCCTTTCCATTACCATCAGCAAGCATGTAGTTAGACGAATCAAGGTTAATATCGTCATTTCATTGTCATTTTGTATTAGGTTTCATAGTTTCATACTTCTTCTATGACATTATTAAGAACACAAGCAAAGAGTATTTATTTAATCAAAACCATCATGGAAGGCTTGAAGCTCAGTAGCCGTAACCAGATCTCGTTTCAACTGTCAAGTGCACAGTTTCTGTAGCCATCAACGTTTTTTTTTTTTTCCCTCTGTATCTGGGTGAGTATTTTCTTGCCCGAACTTTGTTCATTCAAGTTAAACTTTTAGACCTCTTGCATTATTCAATCTAAATTTTCAGTTTTGTAGGAAATTGCTCATGAGTATCGCGAATTTATAAAACTGGGAACCAGAAAATTACATTTTATGAACTGGGTATTTACTTTTAATAGCTATAATAATGTGATTGAAAGCAAAATTTGATCTTGCACTTGCTTCATCTGCATTTTGTCTGTGATAATGGTATTATGTATATATTAGCAGTAGGATCGGTGTAGAATTAGATTCCTCAGTGATTTTCAGCTTAATCTGAGTTGCTGTTTTGTTCTTCTTTAAACTTTTATGGTTTATATGAGCATTATGTTATAGAGTTTTGTTCATTTGGTTTTGCTGTAGAGGTACTAGAGTGTTGGCAGGAAACATACTGTGCATTGTATGCTTTTTTGCAATTCAATTTGTACTGGAGATGAACTTTGAGTCAGTTGGTCCATTAAAAGGAAGCATAGGCATGAGAGCATGTGGTGGATGGCGCCGTTTCCTTTTCTTTCTCCCTTTGGTCTTCTTCCTCCCTTATCTGTTATCAGGTAATAGTTTTGGTCTACTTCTAGGTAATAGTTTTGGTCTACTTCTAATTATTCTGTTTACAGCATTTCAATGTTGTATTTATTTATAAAGGGATATTTTGCTTGAATAATGATCAGTGTCCATTTTCAGTTCTGGAATTACATGAAAAGTCGGTTGTAGAAGATCTTCCCAGGAAAAATAGACAGAAGTTTGATCATCTGATTCTTGGTCCAGCTGCTGGCCAAGGGTTGCCAAACCGTTTGCAATGCCAAGGTAGGTTCATTGTCCTTGTAAATAATATGCTAGTATTTCCCGCTAATATGGACTCACTATTTCTATTTTGGATATCTAAAAAGAAATCCTTCTTTATCCATTATTATCTGTTGATCATCTATTTAAATTTGAAAATAGTGGTTTCAACATATTTGAAGTTGATTGGCTAATTAGGTCCATGGTATTTTTCTCCCAATTGAAACTGGCCCTGCAGCTCTGCAGCCTTTTTTCTACAATAAACGCGTATGTGAATCCTGAAATTATGAATTGGAACATATTGTGTATGTTTAGAGTTTATTTATTGAGAAGTTTCCATATTTTTGGATGTGAAGGCCTTTTAAATCTCACATTGTAATTTTATGCTCTCACTCATTTGGTGGTTATATGACATAATCTATGGAAACATCCTCTTTAATTGTACTTGTCAAAACTTGTCTTTAACACAATTATCAGGCTCGTGCCTACCAATTTAAGCTTTTGGGTGAAGTGGTTTTACCACCAATACTAATGCTGAAGGTTTTATTCCATGTTTTCTGTTTCAGGATTAAAAGCTCTCAACAAGACCTCTTTCCAAGCCTCTAGCATTGGAAATAGCATTTCCTTTGTCACTGTTTTCACAATTTATAACACATCACTTGATGTTCATGTAGATAGCAGAGCATCAAACATGGTTACAGTTGGAAATGCTTCATATAGTAAGACAGAGAGGTCAATGGCGATATTGAATGTCTTCATTAATTTTATTCAGGCAAGTCTTTGACAAATCCATCAGAAACTGGGGTTGAGTTCATGTTTCTTATCCCCAAAAAAAAAGAACAAAAACAAAATCTGAGAATAACGTTCATTGGTTTTACATGGTAATTCAGATATTAACTTTGAGCTTTACTATTTTTAGCATCTATTTTTGCAACTTTGGGATGACTCATCTAAAACTTAAGAGCGATCTTTAAGTTGGTGTATTTTGGAACTCTTATCATTGATGATCATATTTACACATACTTATTGTCATAACTACCTTTGTCTAACATAGTAGAATTGAGAGCAATTTCATCTATTGATGGACCTGTATGGTTTGCAGCTTTCAAATTTTACTAATTCATGACTTCAAACATAAAATTATTGCAGGTGGCAATGCCCAAGAGTGATGTTTTCATTCTGACTGATCCAGCTTCAGACTTCTCAATGCCCAGAAAAGGGGTCACCATATTTCCCATTCATGGTGAATATTCACGAGACAAATTGATGCTTCAAAGAATCAGGTCTTACATTGTAAGAGCAAATCGCACTGATAAATAGGTAGAATGTTTTTGTTTTTCATTCATATTTCTGAGAAATAAAAATCATTTGCTGACATTGTCTACAATGTTTTAGTTTATCTATGTATATTTCTGCAGCTTTCTTACCAGCTTTTCATTTGTATTTTATGTTCCCTTTCGAGAATTTTTTTTTTCTTGTTTTTTCTTCTTATTTTCCCCCCAGCAAACCTTCATTTTAGTTTTTCTTTTGCCCCCCTCACCAAACTCTTTTGCAGACTCACAAATAAATTCATTTTGCATTTGGTCTCATTTCTTGCGAGAAGAACATTCTATGCTCTAGTTGCATTTGCCACAAAGAGTTAATAGTTTCTTATTCATATCAGAAGATATCGTTGAAATTGTCTTATTTTGCTTAACGATTAAGATTGCAATGATAAAATAATTAGTCAAGAATTTTGCTTCTTGAACTATGAGGGCACTGTTTTGAATTTTATGTTTCAATGTTATTCTGTTTATGCAGACTTTTCTAGAAAGAAGACTTCGGGAGCATTCTCAGGGGCAAGGGCATATAAATCATTATGTCTTCACTGACTCAGATATAGCCGTGGTTGACGACTTAGGACATATATTTCACGATTACCAAAACTTTCATCTGGCTCTGACTTTCAGAAACAATAAAGATCAACCTCTGAATTCTGGATTTATTGCTGTCAGGGGCACTCCAGATGGGATTTTAAGGTGCCTAATTTTCTCCTTCTGTGCAAGGCTTGTTCTACTAGAATAAAATTAGGAGGTGGAAAAAAGTTTGAAATGTTTCTATTCTGTTATGGAGACTTTGAAATTGAAATCTATATCTTGCAAATCTTTGTGGGTCATTGGTTGGAGTTATTGGTCCATTAGTTCGTTACTCATTATAAGATTCATGAAGCAATCTTGTCTTTTCCTATTTCCTCTTTTTTTTTTTGGTGGGTGGGGGGGGGGGGGGTGAGGGTCCTTCCTTCACAATCTCCTGGTGCATGAAAGGCTGTATGAATAATGACAATAAAATTCACTTGAGAAAATTAAACCTGAAATTGATTTCAGGGCGAAGATATTTCTTGAGGAAGTTTTAAGGGTTTACAGTTCCAAATACATGAATGCCTCCAGAATGCTCGGTGACCAGTTAGCTCTTGCCTGGGTTGTAAAATCGCACCCTTCTTTTGATGCAAGGAGATTTACGAAAGCACAGCCCTTTGTTGAAGACATTACTGGAGCTTCTGTGCTATTTCTACCGTGCACTACGTACAATTGGACACCACCTGAGGGTGCAGGCCAATTTCATGGAATGCCTTTGGACATTAAGGTATGCTTGAATATCTAAATTCAATTGCTTATTTTAATTTTTTTTTCATATGACTTCCTCTTGCTGTCACACAAAAGTTATCAAGTGTGCATTATTTTAAAATATTGATTTTATTATTGTATAGGTTGTTCATTTCAAGGGATCAAGGAAACGCCTAATGCTCGAGTCTTGGAACTTCTTCAGTTCTTCTTCTGACATTTCAGATATGCTGTGTCTCATCTTGATGAGTGGCAGAACAAAGTATGACTTTTGAAGAGACCTTTTTGTTTTCCCTTTTTTTTTAATTTTATGATATTACACATTCTCTTGAGGGAATGGCTGATTTCGTTCATATGAACTGGGTGGGGAATTCTTGGTGCATCATGTGAATTCCATTTGAGTGAAAAAAGTTGTTTGTTTGCGGGGTACTTGGTTCACACAAGCCCTCAACACCACCCTTTTCCCACCTATAATGTACATTTCATATGAGTAGTGGCAGAGGTAGTTGAATACACACGCAGAAACTCAAAATTATGGCTCTTGTTATAGTTCTTGGATTCCTTTACTCGAGAGTTGAAGATTGTTTGACCATATTCATTCGTTTCCTGCAGATTATACGTTTTTTCCTTTTCCACATTTTTGTTGTTGAATTTTCAAAATTAGCGGACAATTTATATATACACACACACACATGCATGCATGTTATGACTTCAGTAGATATAGATAGGTACGTGAATGTCATAGCGCACCCGTTGATCCTAGACGCTACTAAGCAGTAGATGAGAGTAGGTACCATTCGTCTACTCCTGTGTTCTATGTAAGAGAACCACAGCCACTTAATTCAGGATGAAAGTCATAAAAACTTGGACGGTCACCCTTCATTTTAACCCAAAGGCTATGAGACTTGAGTAAACTTTCCCTACACCAAAGCATGGTTTAATTATTTATGGTGAAAGGACTAATGGTGGCCATGAACAGACTATCTGTCTACTGCTGGGGCCAAGCACTGGATATATGAGCCCTTCGACTTGAGCTGGTCCAATCTTGCATAACTGTGCAGTCAACACCAATGGACAAAGAGGCATTAATAGTTCAACGGGAAGAACAAGTCTTATAATCAATTTTGGCCGACTAAAATGTATTGATGATCATAAAGATTAACATTTTAGCCTCCAAATTTAGCTCGGCTAATTGTGAGTGCAATCACATGAGTTTTAGTGCTAATAGGAGAGGAGTTGCGATAAATGTGTGCTTAGTGAGTGAAGTTTTTCATCGCATCCAAGCCCCTAAAATTAAGAGTTAATAGCTCGAGTGAAATACGTACCGTATGACTATGAACAGATACAATTGAAACGTGTATCACACGGTTGTGCGAAGAGACACATGGGAGGCTCCAATCTACCCCACAATTGACACTACATTAATTTCAATTGCATGATCAACGTTCACGTTCTCTGATTTTGCCACCTGTAAAAAGGAACAGAAGACCAAATACCAGGCGTAGACTAATAAGCAGACAAACAATAACTTCACCTGGCTCGACTCTAATAAAGTTTTGGGATTCATTGATTGATTGCTACTACTATTCAAACGGTAATCTGAATCTCTCTTTATATATCAACGCCACTGCCTCTATCTTCACTTTCCTTCTTATCTCTGATTTTCCTTCTCCAATCAAATCTCCAAAATCTTTTATTCCAAGTAAAAAAGCAATACCAATAAAAACTTCCAATTGGCAGATTTTCTGTGAAGCTTCTGGGTCATCGTACATATCTATATCACTTTCATCGCTATATAAAAACAGAAAACACACAATTCTAGAGCACATTTCTGTTCAATGGAGTTTCAGAAATCTCTTTGCCTTTCCTTGGCTCTCTTTGCATTTTTCATCTCTTCCTCTCACGCAGTCAAATTCAACGTGGGTGGCAAACACGGCTGGGTTACAAACCCTGGAGAAAATTACAACAAATGGGCTGGGAGAAACAGGTTCCTCGTCAATGATACCCTCTGTAAGTCTTAAGGTTTACTCTGTTTCTGTCAGCGTTCTTTGAGGATTTTCTGTTTGAATATCACTGCTTAACCTGTGTTTGGGGGTGACGATCTAATGAAAGAATGCTGATTTCGGATTATTTTTTTAAAAATTTATGGCAGTTTTCAAGTACAAGAAAGGATCAGACTCGGTGTTGTTAGTGAACAAAGATGATTACGACAGCTGCAACACGAAGAAGCCTTTGCTGAAACTGGATTCGGGTGACTCAGAGTTCAAGCTTGATCGTTCGGGTCCTTTCTATTTCATAAGTGGAAACCATGATCATTGCCAAAAGGGACAGAAATTAATCGTCGTCGTTTTGCATGAAAGGCCCCCTCCTCCCTCAACTGGACCCCCCACCACGAAACCTCCACCGCATGCCCCCTCTCCTAAGTCTCCTTCACCGGCTACACAGCCGCCGGCGACTTCCCCCTCCACCTCACCAACATCTCATGCACCTTCGGCTAATCCTCCAAAAGGGTCCTCTCCGACGCCGGCAACGTCACCTTCCACGTCTTCGCCTTATCCTCCAAAAGGATACTCTCCAGTGCCGACGACTTCACCTTCCACGTCACCATCATCTCATGCGCCTTCGCCTTATCCTCCAAAAGGGTTCTCTCCGGTGCCGGCAACTTCACCTTCTACGTCACCATCATCATCCCAATCACCTGCGGCTAATGCTCCAACTGGGCTGTCACCCGCTCCGGGAACTTCCCCCTCCACGTCACCGTCATCGCAACCACCTGCGGCTAATGCTCCAACTGGGCTGTCACCGGCTCCGGGAACTTCCCCCTCCACGTCACCGTCATCGCAGCCACCTGCGTCTAATGCTCCAACAGGAGTATCTCCCCCGCCGGGAACGTCCCCTTCCACGTCACCGCCGGCGGTGCCATCGTCACCTGGTAATGCGCCATCATTGGCGCCGTCGAACTCAAGTAATCCGGCAGGTGGGACGCCACCTCCGTCGCCGTCGGGGTCGCAGTCGGCGGGGTCGCAGGCGTCAGCAGCAGTGTCTACTCCTTTGAGTTTGGGGTTGTTGGGAGTTTCTCTTGTGTTGGGTTTGGTTTCGGGTATTATATTTGTTGGGGTCTAATTAGAGATATTATATGATTTAGGTTTAAATTTGTAATTTTTGAATTCTATTGTGGTTCGTTTTGTGAATTATTGATTTGTTTGTTTATGATTTTCGGAGAAATAAGTTAGTTTAATTTTTATGTGGTCGGAGTTTGTTTTATTGAAAATAATATTGATTTATATAAATTGGATGTTGAAAGTTATGGATATCATTGCATTATTTCTTTCGATATACGATTTCTATTATATATCTTAATTGCTTAAGATATGAAATTTTGGTCACTTCTTGATAAGGTTATCCGGTAACTCTTGTCAATTTTTTCCTTTATATTTCCAGCTTCAATCCATCAAATTAGTTGATGGGTGTGTGATCGTTCACAAGATATAACTTGACCTCATTTGACATTATTGTTTCTAGTTAGACTTGTCATTATATATTATAATTATTTAGTTGAGATACATAATTTATAGCTCAAATGAGACTGATATTACACTTTTAAGTAGTATTTCAATTTTACAATGGTAAGTGTGGTCACATTCACCCCACTGGGTGATGAGATAGAATATAAATAAAGTAATTTTATAAATTATAAAATTAATTATTTAATTAATGATTGTCGCATCAACTCTGGGGATCAAAATAATACTTGAAAAGTCTTAGTATAATTCTTTTGTATAAGACGTATGGTTGACTAACACATTACGTATGGAAGTCAATGATGAATTTGTATCAATTCAAACACAAAATAAGTATAATCGGAGAGAGAGATAGGGCAATGAATATTAATTGGAAAGTGGGTTATAAGAAAATTAGAATATCTTTACCATTAAAGGAAGTGTATAATACTAGACACACCGAGTTGGAAAATTTAAAGGACAGCTGGCAGCATTATTAAGTATTTTAATGCATAAATGGGTGAGGATTATTTCAATTGCTTTGCTAATAATTTTTTTTTTCTTTCTTTTTGGGTATAGGAACCAGACCAGATAGATTCTAAAAAAGAGCATTTTACACGTGGGACTTTCTTAAAATAATTGATTTGCTGTCTGTAGTATCACATATTCACGGTGGATGATGATATCTGGACATACCGACATAGATTTAAACTTGTAAGTTTTGGATTTTATAGGGGTTCGTTTGTAAAATTCTTGAATTTTTTTATCTTTTTCGTCAAAAGTTTAATCAAATTAAAATATTGGAATATTACTTGATAATTATAGTAATATTTGCAAGTGATAAATATGCTTCTATACACGTCAAATTATAAAGAATAAACAAATAAAAATAAAAGCATTAATAAACATATCTTGGCTATAGTGAGAATATTCGTCCATTTTATAATCCTTTTGTAAACAAACTATAATTGGAGGATACAGAAATAAAAGGGCAAGGTGATGATGATAGACTTTTGATTGTAGTTTCAATTATCAAAACAAGAACTATTGAGCTTAT
>JAQOOD010000001.1:35952842-36046985 GCA_029633175.1 Citrus glauca | reverse complement strand
AAATCATCAACCCCCTTATATTAAACGTTGATTCTATGTTTAAGACAAGACAAGAAAAGAAAAAAAAAAAACAAAAATGAGGGCGGCCCTATCCCGAATACTCTAAATGCAACGGCTGTGATATTTATTTTTTTTAAAAAAAAGACGACAATAGTTTAAAGTTGAAACCTTTTTAATAATAAAAGACTCAAAACTCAAGACAAAAGATGAAGAGTTTTATGGTGCGTCAAGTTTTTTGGCCTTTTATCTATCGTCAGGTATTATAGTCAGAATTTTATGATTGCCACCGACACACCTGAAAACGTCTAATCTATCTATTTATACGGATGTGTATGTATGTATTTAGACACCTCATGTCATCTTATAAATTTGACGAAATAAATTAAATAAATCTTTGACTAATTATTTTTTGGTTAATTTACCTCCCATTCACATATTTCATTCAAAATTTCAAAGTGGAGTTCCCACGAATGCATGCAAACCTTTAGTTAATGTTATCTTTTTAGCAAATTCACATGGAATTTTGGAGGATCAATCATCTTTATATTCTTCTTTATCTCATTATCTGTCTCTCCATTAAATTTTTGAACCGCTTGCTCAAAAGCGATACTTTTTCCTATTGAGTAGAGACACCTTACTCGGTCTGTCACAGGGCGAAAACGACACCCAAATAAGAAAAAGCCACGTATGTGGGGTACAAAAATTGACAAAAAGGGGGTAGTCTCAAACATGTTACCATCACTCGTTTCTCCACGTCAATCACAGGACAAAATCTTAGATTGTTACTTCCAACTCCCCCAACTGAGCTTATAATCACATGCAAACGCACCTACGTTAATGTTCCCACCCGAATTCTTTTTTTTTTTTTATGGGGCCCCAACCATGATCAATCATCCATCTAATTTTGAAGGTTTAACTTTCCCTGAACTACAGTTGAAATATATATGTATATATATAAACTTTCCCTGAACTAACCAATGGGCCTTTACCATATTCAATCATCCACCCGTGTTGTCTTTTTGTCCCCACCCGTATTCTTTTTTTAATGGGGCCCTAGCCATATTCAATCACCCAATTTTGAAGGTTTTAACTTTTCCTGAACGGTCTTACTTCGATGGGAGAATCATTACATTTATAAAGGTTAATATAAGAGTTTAATTTTATAGACATTAGTTTTAGTTTTTTTTAATTATTAATTAATTAAGTGGAAATAATTTTTTTTATTTACAATGTGAGTAGAGTAGATACTCCTCAAATATTAGAGAATATTTAAATAATTTGAACAAGTGCTTAATATTAGTAACAATCGGTGTATAACAAAATTAAAAAAAAAATCTCTAAGTTAGCTAATAAGCTTAAGGATTAAGACTAGTTTGGTAATACTATAATTTTTAAAATAATTGTCATTATTTATATTTTAGATATAACTAACTAGAAGGGAATCAATTAAATATTTAATAGAATTTATTTTAAAAGTGTTGTGAGTCTTATTGTTATAAACTATTGTAAGAATATAAATAATTAAATTCAACAAAATATTGAATAAAATCTATTTAGACATTTATAAGCATATATATAAAATATTTTTATATTGTGTACATATAACAATTAATAACTAAAATAAATATTTTATATGTAAGTCAAGTGATTTTCAAATAATTTTTTTAATTAATTATCGGAGATAGAATAAGTAGTGAAAATCTCCTGAATTTGATTATTTGATAGGACTCGATCAGGCATGTGATCTCAAAACATGTGTAATGTAATTTTAAGGGTGAGAGTTTGAGATGTTTAAATTTAGACTAACAGGAAATTAACACTTAATTGGGATGCCGATCTATTCATTGCGTTTCTACATGGAGTTTCGTTTCGGAGGACAAGCAGGGAATGCCTTGGTCAAATCAATAAATAAAAAGTGCCGTTTGCTTTCATCTTCAAGAACAGAAGCTGGGATGGTCGCTTGACAGGAAGAGTTATTTTCGGTCCATGACTATGTGTCGGCAAGGGAAGGGGGTTGCAATTTCCAGCTTTGATTTTTCCATCTGTGATTTGGACATTTCGAGGTGGCAGTCCATCACCTTTTTAAGTCAATGGCGTGACTGAATGAATGCAAAGACCAAAACAAACATTTGCCGTCTTGACTGTGCGCAAAAGACTCATGAAACCGTACAAGAAAAAGTTCTGCAAGTGTACATCATTAACAGTCTGCATTTCCAAGTCCTCTGGAACTAGAAGAAAAATGAATATCCTCAAAACAAGTATTAGATATAAATCCCGGCATATCGCAGGGGAACAAAACCTTTTGGACAGCCGGGAAGTGAAAAATAAGGGCTCAGGGCATTATTGAACACCGAGTAAATATTAATAACTTGGAAGACTAAAATTCTCTAGAGAGAAAGGACACTCATTGCATCGTCAAAAAATACTTTTCTGCAAGTGAGAAGAGTACTATCAGGCGGATTACAAATTATACAACGTGAGGCAAAAAATGATACATAAAAGATAGAAGTATGGCCATGGCACTGACCGTATGAAAAACTTAGCTGAAATAGCCTAGCTAGAAGAACCACCATCTCTTTTGCCGTGCCCCCTGCAACAAAATATAAGCAAGCACTGTTTAAGAATGCATAAATAGAAAGGAGATGAAAGTGCAAGTGTACTTTTCATATAGTAATTTTTTCGAAACATTAAAGCAAGATCTAAAAATTCCTAGTTACGCCCAGCCGAGAAGAGACAAATCAATTCATCCTGCCATACTGCTTACCCCCCCACCCCCAACTTAAAAGTAAAAAAAAAAAAAAAAAAAAGGCTAAGAAAGGCAGAGAAACCTTCTGATTCTTATTCTTATTTTCATTCTGTGGATGCATTAGAATAGGCCGTGAAAGGACAGCGTTGTCAATGTTCTGCATGAATGGCCGCACCTTCTCCTCCAACATCTCATTCAACTGATAATAACAAAATAATCATACCCTACTTCAGAATGCAACAAAAAAGTATTGACGACACTGCAAATTAGCCCACAGAAAATGCAGTATAGTATTTAGAAGATGCAAATCGATGTATATGTATGATTGTATATGCCATGTAACATGCATGCATGAGTTCCAAATTTCATCCCATCTTCTGGTAAGCTTCATGATTCTTCCTCTTTCTGCTTGCAACAGCCAAACTCATGAACAAGAATGAATGCATAACTGAGTGCAACTGTGTGAAAAGCAAAATAATCAGAAAAAAGGCTAAGCTTATCAACTTTCTGCAGCAATCAAATTAAAGAAAAAGCTTTTAACATTTCTTTTTCTTTTCTAGGTTCTCTTGATTAACAAATCATAGTTACCCCAAAAGACAGATGTGCAAAAAATTTTGCCCTGATTTTGACAAAGATTTGAAATCTGATCTCTTAAATGAACAGAAAGCTTTTCAGTCAAGTCTTTGTAAAATCTTGTCAGCAAAGCCGTAATCTCACCCAAAAGGGAAAAAGGAAAATAATATGCTGAGCGTTTCAATCAGGGAAAATAAACATTAAGTTTTCCAAACCTTTTCTTGCCGCCATTTAGTTTCCCACTGAGCATCCAACATTTTATCAGCAATTTCTCTTTGAGCATTAAGAAGAACAGTCTTCTCATATAACTTTTTTGGGTCTTTGAGATCATCCGCACTCCAAGAAGAGGCATTTAGTGGAAGGTCCAGGTCCTGCAAGTGCTCAACAGTTGGCTCCAATAACATTTCCTTAATTCTATTTAGCACTACCAACATGTAATAAAAATTCAAGCAAATACTGGATATCTGAACTACAGTTTATAGATTAGCAATATAGGGTACGCACACCCCAGTTTTCAGGCCGCGGTGGAGGATCAAGCTTCATGACTTCTGTCTCTAGAGCCTTCTTGGCCTTGTAGTAAGGGATGTTTTTCACTATAACAGGGTCTTCCCTAGCACGGACAGGATCTATGGAGATCAAGGCCTGAAAATGATAAATGATTTCATATTAGTGACTTTGATCAATAGTGCACAAGTAGGTAGAGTCTTGCTCTTGGAATCCTCAAAGAGAAGGATTGACAAGAGCCATTTCCCAGTAGTGGAGTGGACTGAGGAGCGTAGCATTCGAAGGTCAGCATAAGGAGCGTAGCGTTTGAGGGTCAGTATCTATCTTCTAGTTTTTTTCATTATTTATTTCATAATCATTATGTTGATTTCCCGTTGCATTGTGCAGAAGTTCAATTATCAATACACAGATAGGAATAGGAACAGAAAGTGTGTGCATACATACACACAGACAAACAATGGAGTCAACTGATTGAAAGATATCAATATGTCATTAATCAACTGATTGAAAGATATCAATATGTCATTAATCATGATCCTCACCAAATAGAAAAAGGTAAATCATCATCCTCACCAATGGAGTCATTAACTGATTGAAAGATATCAATATATGTCATTAATCATGATCCTCACCAAATAGAAAAAGGTAAATCAGTTACATTTCTAAACAGTATAAAATCCAGACAATTAGAACATCTTGAATATTGAAATCTTTTTCACTCTTTCATTTTCATTCCAGGATAAACAAATAACTTTGTACAAACATGTTTGGTACATCGAAATTGGAAAGGGATTCTGGAAATGAAATAGAAAAGGGGTGGAAAATTAGAGCATTAAGAATGGAATTTCAGTTATTCGATAATATGAAAATATTGCATAATTCATATGTCCTTTAGAAAGGGATAGGCCATAGGGGGAGTTTCTGTCATGTCAAGTTATCCCCACAGACTCACAAGCTCATCATGTGTAAGTACTAAGGTCAATGTTCAAAATGTGATAAAACTACAGGAAAAAGAAACAAAACTGAAACCAGAACCTAAGGACTGGTTAGATAAATTAGGACTTGAAAATTCATCCAAAAGTCTTTTTGTTTTAAACAGAAAAAAATTTAAATTAAAGAGCTTAAACTTTTTATTCAATATGAATCTCTGCAAAAAGGGAACACACTAGATGGAAGCATAGTTTAATAAAGACAAATTTATATAATACTGGGAAGTACTTGGAAAGTATGAAAAGAAATAAGAAATAACATAAGTAAATGAAATCTTTCACAACTTCCCACAGAATTCAAGTATTAACCACATTGCTTTTCAACATCCATCCCGTGGAAACATCCAATTGGCCATGACCATATCATTATCATTCTTTTACAGTACATTCCACAGCAGACTACCAACTTTTTCTTTTTTATTTTTCTTTTTTGTAGAAAGGTCACATTTGTGAACTGAAAGAGTCAGTGAATTTCGGAAGAAGAGATATTTGCAGTAAGAAGATTATCTTACTTCCTGCAAGTGCTCCCAACCGGGACTTCTCTTGGCCACCAACTCACGAAGTTGATCGTACCTCATAGATTCCTAACCGTGCAAAGACCAAAAAAATACAATCACCCACCATTAGCAGCAGTAATTTCAAAGATCAAAATACTGAATAACCATAATAACAATATCAATTCAATTGTTAGCCTGAATATGAGATGTTCAGCTCTAAGCATACTGTTATAGAGTTCATATTATTTTTATATTCTTCTTTCAGCTTGCGTGGAATAAGCAAAATGGTGCAGCCACAACTTTAGGTAAAATAAATAAGAATTAAAACATGTGGCATTTCATAAATGGAAGTTCAAGAATTAGCTGGAACCATATATCCAGTTACTGTTGGGATGAAAATAAAAGGTCAATGACTCTTAGCAGCTAATGCATGGATTAAAAAGAGCATTATCGTTATGCTTTCAAGCTCAGGCTAAGTACTGGTGCCAAGTTTTAGCATGCATCTTTTACAGACATGGTTTTAACCAAAACTTCCAAACACTGAGAAGGTAATATGGAATATTGGATGTCAAGACTCTAATTTCTAAAGTATACGGCAAAATCAATTATCTAGCCAAAACCTTTTATCAGATAATGCTTAAAGAAAATGAACAATTTCATAAAATTTTATGCATGCAATGACTTATTTTTTATAACAGCGGCAGAATCTTGACTTAGAAAAAATAAATTTGCAATCCATAGTACATAAGGTGTAGAGAGAGAAAGAGAGAAAGAGACAGAGAGACAGAGAAAGAGAGAGAGGATGGAAAATTGCAAAATTAATAATAACCAAATAATAATAGGGGGAGAAAGAAAAAATCATTCTGGAACCTTGTATTGCCACCAAATTTTCTGCTTGACTTCATCATCAAAGTCAAATCCACCCACAATTTGAGGAAAGGTCATCAACCAGAATGCTGCAATACTGGGGTCTCTCATGCTTTCAACTATATGCTGAAACAGTAAACAAAGTCAAAAAACATAGTATCAATTAGAACAAAATGTTGTTCTAAGGCACTAACTCTGAAATCTGCATTAGCTATATTTATATGTCCAAAGAATTTATAGACTGTAACCATATTTATAATAAAAAAAGAACGATGCTTTAAAAAGTATTGCATACCGGGAAAGGAATATAGCAACAACAAAGTAGACAATACAATTGACCTTCAAGATGACTATCCCATGAATAACAGAAAACTTTATTTATCCATTCGAAAGAATGTTACAACCCTAATTGAACGTTTTCCCAAATCCAGTCATTCCTCTCCTACATGTAGCTCCACTGAACAATTTGAGCATTTCTTCAGTCACGGTAATGCCCCTTGAGGACCAACAAAAGGAAGCCTCAACCAACGTCTTTACAAACTTTAAAAATTCTTTTGGAGGACTGAAAGAGGATTGTCCAATGTTGGAATGTTTCAAAGAACTTAAAGAAGATTGCCCAATGTTGATAACTATGATGATTTCTAAAATTTTTACAATTTGTTGTTAAGTAATCAAGATATGTCCTTCAATTGTTCATTACTTCCAAAGTGTGAATATTAACAAAGTTGTGAGATGAAGTTGTACAAATATTATCAAATCACCAAAAAGTTTTCCAATCAAAACTAGAATATTGCAAAGAACAAGAAAATTTGAAAAGAATTAGAAGAGACTCCATCATTTTGATAATTACAAACTGCAGCTTCCATTAGTACATGAATCCAAGATATGAAGCAACAAGGCTTTTTAAATATTCATAACAGCAAAAGATTTAAAATTACTGCTAACAATAAAAAATTTTTGAAACAGATATGATACTGACCTCGTACGGGTAATCCATCTTTCTCAGAACATTGTAGGCTTTCCATGGAGGTTCCATGATCTGCAGAAAGAAAACAAGGATAAAATTGCATCAATTCAAAATTTATAGCAAATAGACATCAGAGTAACTAAGTACAGCTCTTTTAGCAGTGTCACAAATATCTACAATTTTTCGTACATTTCTACAGTAGAATATTTGGCCTGTCAAAGATTTAGTAACAAATCAAGCCTGTCCACCTTCTCCAACATCTATGTAGATGGTTACAGGATAATGGGATTCATTTTTCATAGATTATAGGTAATATTTTGAGGTACTATGTAAGCTTTGTTATGGAACTCCTACATACTCACAAGCTTGATTGTTGTTTTATTTTCTATGATCCTTCTAAACAAACAAAACACGAAACTTTAGAGTGCACAAACATAGAAGTACAGATGTACTGTATCTAAATTTCTGTAAGCTGCCATGTCTGGCACTGCATGTATGTATTAAACACAAAACTCATTTCTGTATCCACAGACCATATCGTAACATCAGAAAATTCATAAAAGAACTCACATCGTCTGCAGAGATCGTGACTTGTAGCTTGTTTTTGCATTCAGGACAGCCCATTACACCCTGTAAACACATTTAGTTATTTCAATCAGAGATCAAAATATAAAGAATACAAATCAAATACCTGTCCAGTCTCTTGGCAATAACTTTCATTCTTTTTGACCCAAACAAAACAATAATAAGGTTGAAAAATCTCTTTCTAAAATGCTGCATGGAAATATATTCAAAGGAGCAAACTATCTGTGAGACAAGAAACATGAATGAAGGGTGGGAAGAACTTGTTAACTTAGTCACATGTGCTAGGAAATAACAGCCTCACCGTTCCATCACAAGTCGGGCAGTCTTTAGATGGCAATGGTGTGTTAAGATCAATTGTCGAAGGAAGGTGCACCAACTCAGCTCGATTGTCAGCAATGGCATCTGCAATGTGTTCTGCTGTTCCCTTCTCCCCACTACAAGAAAATTCACCATAAACATCAAATTACTACGGTTGGATTGACACTTCATACTTATAATAAGATAACTAAGATGATAAATCAATAAGACCAACAGTACTAGCTTCTGATTCTAAGCACATGAAACCCTACACAATTTGCAAGCTAAAAGAAATCAAACCTCAAGGACACATGCATGGAATCGTCATGCATTCATGAAACTGACAAAGATCACAGGAGGCAAAGCAGAGTCTTCACACCTTAGGGATTCCTACACTAATGTTGAAACCAGTAATTACATGATTTAACTACAATGTGGTAGATATAGTGACCAAGAAGTCATATTACATCAATGTTAAACTATATCAGCGAAGACATAGTAGAAAGCCAATTATAGTAATTCTAGGAGATACTTAAGAGGCGGATGAGAAATCGTATGCAACATGTCCGCTAAAAAACAAGAGAACAAATGAGAGTAATAACCAATCTGTGATCATACACAAGCTTGGAAGTTAACATACTGAAACTCTCTAGCTAAACTGACTCCAACAAACCAGTTATTGAACCTTCCATCTTTGTCTTAGATGAAGAGAATAATAATCCAGTATGCTTAAAAATATCAAACTGATTGGAGACCAGTCTCTACCTTCTCAAGGTGTAACCTTTTACTTGATACTGCACCTGACCCGATCCTCGGCACATGGTACACCGCAATGCCTGCCATCCGTTGCATGTCCGACAATGCCTGCACTTTTTGGACCAAGTTCTTGTAAGAAATCAGGTAATTCTTTAAACAAAATGCATATATATACTGCGCTTCAATTGTACAGGTTGATACAGAAAATTCTATCTTGATGAAAGAACTAAAGCAAAGACAAACTAAAATGACAAACAGAAAACTATCAACGATGATAACAAAGCGCCAGAATAAAAAATTCAAGAAGATATCGAAAAGCACCTCTGACAAATCACCTTCTTCCCCAGCTCAAATGCAATATCATAGGTCCCAATTGCAGCAACAGCCTGCACTCATACCCGTCCAAAAAAAGACAAAAACAATTCATTTTAAAATGTTCCCAATAATTTAGCAACCATCCAAATAAGAAGAGAAAGAAAAAAAATAATTTTGAAGGCATTAAATATGAATTTCACAAATTCTATAAATAGTTGTCAATTACAAACTGTTTTATCTTTCTATAAACACACTGAGAATCGATTGAATTTCGAGAAAAGCTAGAGAAAGAGAAGGCGCTTACGAAGACAGAAACATAAGAGAGCTTGGAGATGAGCTCGGGGACACCGAAGCCGCGAGGGGCGGAGCCAGCGATGTCAAAAGCGAGTGTAAAAGGAGACAAGACGAGCTTAATTGGGAACTCGAATATGTCAATGAGTTGCTGACCGTGTCGAGTCGTGAACTGCTTGTAATGAAAGTCCGCGAACTGCTTCACGCTCTTCATAAAACGGTCGGAGCCTCTCGACATTTTTCAGAATCATTTAATAAGCGTATCAAATGAGAGTCAGTGAGGGAGAAAATGTAGAAGATAGGCAAAGTGTTTATGTTGGGGACTTGGTGGGTTTATCTTCTGGGTTTTGGATAAGCTGAGTTCAGGAGTAATGTATCACTGTAACCAAACTGCAGCGTATCAATTCCCTGACGTGTCTTTAAGGGTAAACTGGACTTTTTGTAATTTATATGGGCATACCTCAAGGTGAAATTAACAAGATAAAAATGCCTACGAAAAAGAATATCCAGTTGAGTGGAATCAGTTCTTGATTGTTTTATGCAATGTTATGTATAGGATCATATCCAAAATGTTAGCTAAGAGCATAAAATCAATTCTTGATTTGGTTATTTCAGATTCTCAAAGCGATTTTGTCTCGGGTCGAGCTATCATTGATAATATAATCATTTCGACTGATATTATGCACTTCTTAAAGTGAAAGCGGCAAGGAAAAAATGGTGTAACTGCTCTAAAAATTGATATATCTAAGGCTTATGACAAGATTGAGTGAAATTTTCTTCAAGCTATGATGATTAAGTTGGGGTTTGATGCCAAGTGGGTGGAGTTAATTATGCTCCGTGTATCAACTATCCGATATAGTGTGCTACGTGAGGGGAAGGAAGTTGGTCTGATTGTTCCTTGTAGGGTTCTTCGTCAAGGAGACCCATTATCTCCATATTTATTCATTATTTTTACGGAAGGATTAAGCTCTTTAATTCGAAGGCAAGAAAGGAATGGCTTGCTTCATGGTGTTAGAATTGCGAGAGGTGCTCCATCGGTGTCTCACTTGTTCTTTGCCGATGATAGCTTCCTTTTCTTTAGGGCAAATAACAATGAACCTTCCTTAATCAAGCAGTTACTGGCAGTATATGGTCAAGCCTCTGGTCAAGAGGTTAATTTCAACAAATCTTCAATTTCATTTAATGCTAATGTGCTTGACTCTGTAACTCGGCAGGTATGTGATATTATTACGATTAACATGACCACTAATCATGGAGCCTACCTTGGTCTTCCATCATATATTGGCAAAAAAAAGAAAGAAGTTTTCAAGCATATTCGGGACAGGCTCTGGCAAAGGCTTTAGGGTTGGAGTATGAGGATGCGCTCTGGGGTTGGAAATGAGATTTTATTAAAGACAATCGCCCTCACTATGCCTAATTATGCTATAAGTATTTATTTGCTACCAAAGGATATGTGTAGAGAATTAGAAGTGATGATGAATTCATTCTGGTGGCATAGCAATCGTAGTGGAGGGAAAGGAATTAATTGGCTTAAATGGGAGAATCTATGCAAACCAAAGGAGTGCAGTGGCCTTGGCTTTTAAACAACTTCATTTATTCAATATAACAATACTAGGAAAACAATTGTGGAAATTGTTAACTTGTCCTGATTCTCTTGTGGCTAAGATTATTAAAGCTCGCTACTATCCGCGAACCTCTGTCCTTCAAGCTTCTGTGGGGCATAATCTTAAGGTATATGTGACGCTCTATTTTGGTTGCAAAGGATGTGGTGATTCAGGGGAGTTGACTGCAAGTTGGATGTAGGCATACGACCTCCATTAGTAAGGATCCATGGCTTCCCGATCTCAATGATGGTTTTGTTTCTACTAATCTTAATGTAGAGCTTGCTACAACACTTGTTATTAGTTTAATGGTGTCTAATCAACAAGCCTAGGATTATGATATTGTTTCGGATATTTTCAACGCAAGATATAAAGAGATGATTCTTCAAATTCCCCTTAGTTCCAACCGAGACAATGATGTATGGTATTAGCTAGCTGATCCTCGAGGCCGTTATTTAGTTCGTAGCTGTTACAAGTTATTTACACTATGTTACCCTGTTGAGTGTTAGAAAGTGCATATTTATAAAGGAGAAAATCGTTATTTTATATATCAAGTATTACTAACAACCCTTACTTTTATGTGTTTAAGTTTCTTGTACTTTAATTATGTGTGTTTTATTTTAATTAAGTATTTTATGTATTTTATGTATTTTAGGGGGCATCATAGTCATTTCACAATAAACGAGAGATCAAATGGCAAAACGGACATCATTTTTGAACTCAGGACGGTCGAAAACCTTAGGAGGAGTGTAAAAGGAAAAATGTCACTGTTCACATGTACGGTACTATTCACATATACGGGTACTGTTGGCGTTACTGTGCAAATAGTGGCGGTTGACTGTACTGTGTAAATAGTAGCGGTTGACTGAACTGTGCAAATAGTGGCGGTTGACTGAACTGTGCAAATAGTGGCTGTTGACTGAACTGTGCAAATAGTGGCTGATGACGTGGCGAAATCCTGAGCGTCCAAACTGTTTTTAATCCGATGGCCATGATTTACTCGATGTAACTATAAAAAGGGGGCTTCCCCCCCCTAATTAAGCACCTCTGAATCCATTTTTAGGATTCATTTTCTGTAATTCTCTCTCTATCTTGTATTTTCTTCGTATTTTAATAAATTCCCATTTTGCCCCTAGTTCAACTATGAGTGGCTAATTTTCTTTCAAGCTTGGGTTGAAGGTGAAGTCTCAACATGTGTCATGGGCTTGATTTGGTAAATTTATTTTCTCTTCCCCTCTAGTTTTTGTGGATGTTTTGACTTCTCGTCGACAAATAATACTAATCTTGTCTAGTACTGCCCTGGTTTCACCGGCTCCCTAGTATAAGGTTATTATTATTTGGCACGATAAGCCCTTAGCACCATATTTATTAGAGCGTGGTTCATGAGGTGTGGATTCCCCTCTCATGATTTAATTGGTATTAATATGGAATATTTAGCCCATGATGCATGTTGATACGGATCCAGATACCCAAGTACGTCATTTCAATAGATTTATCTTCAATTTATTATTGCCATTTAAATTCCAATTTTAGAATTTATTCTCGTCATTTTAATTTAAGTTTTAGGATAATCAAAATCATTTTCATCAATCCAACCACCCATTTACAGAATTAATTCTATAAATAATTAAAATCCACCTCCTCGTGGGATCGACACTCGCACCATTAAGTTATACTACAATAGATTCGTGCGCTTGCGAGTTCAATAAAATTTGCACAACAAGTTTTTGGCGCCGTTGCCGGGGAGGTAAGTAATTTTAATTCTTAGAATTAATTTTTGTGAATATTTCCATTTAATTTTCTTTTGTATTTTTTTTTTTAAAAAAAAGTGAATATACACTTAGAGGTTAGTATTTCTTTTCTTTTTCTCTACTTTAAATTATGTAATTTAATTTTCAAGTTAATTTTTATTTCTTCTTTGTCATTTTTATTTATCTTATTAATTTATTTTTAGTTAGTTTATTTCACGTATTTGTTCTTGTGTTTTTATAGTAAGTTTGTAATAGCGCAACAAGGTTAGTATCGTAATTTCTCCTTCTTCTTTATTTGTTTTGCTCTTATTTTTATTTTTATTTTATTTGTTTTGTTTTCCATTTATTATTGTATTTCTTGTATGCATGGTCGTAGGTCATTATTACCTAATCTTGAACCTATAGACCTTGAACTTGAGAAAACACTTCGCACACACAAAAACGTTAAAAACAAAATGGATTTACAAGCACCACAGGAGAGGCCATTTAAGGACTACTTTAGTCCCTTAGCTAATTTGAGCACATCATGCATACGGTACCCAAATGTAGCTGCTAGGAGTTTTGAATTAAAACCTAGTGTGCTAAATTGTCTTCCCACGTTCTATGGCCTAGAAAATGAGGACCCATACAATCATTTGAATGATTTTCATGCAATTTGTCAAACATTTAAATATGAGAATTTTTCAGATGATGATGTAAAACTTAGATTATTCCCATTTTCTTTAAAGGATAGAGCTCGTTCATGGCTTAATACATTACCTGCTAATAGTATTGCATCATGGGAACAAATGGTTACAAAATTTTTAAATAAATATTTCCCAGTTCATAAAACAAATGCTATTCGCAGGGAGATCTCGGAGTTTACCCAGAGAGATGACGAGCAATTTTTCGAAACATGGGAGCGATTCAATGGGCTACTCTTGAAGTGTCCACATCATGGGTACGAGAAATGGCACCAATGCCAATACTTTTTGGAGGGCTTATTACCAAATGTGCAAGAATGGCTAATGGCAACAAGTGGAGGAGAGCTTATGTCAAAAAGTGCATCAGAGATTTGGGAATTCTTCCAGCGACAAGCGGATAATTCCCAACAACGGAGTCGATCACTCAGGAGTACTAGAAGGATTAAGGGAGTAAATGAGGTTCAAATTGGTGAGTCAACTTCAGGAATTAAAGAAGTCAAGGAAATGGTTGAAGGACTTGCTCGACAAATAGCATCGTTATCGACTGCTAAATCAACAGAGCCACATGACCTTGACTCATATCCAGATCAAGCCAATGCCATAGGAGTAATGAGAAAACCATCAAATTACAACCCATACTCCAACACTTATAACCCTGGATGGAGAGACCACCCCAATTTTTCATGGTCTCAAGGATTCCAACAAAATGGACCAGCAGCTCCAGCTCCACCAATGCCACAAATTCCTCAAAATCCTCAAGCCTCTCAGCCACCATTCAGACCATTTAATCAGAATCAGAATTACTCTCAACCCAGACCATGGGAGGATGCATTCCAGAATCTTAGGAATGTTACTCACTCCACGATTGAGCAACAAAACCGCACCATTGATGGATTACGCAACGAATTGAGAGCGGGCTTCAACTCACAAGCTCAATCAGTTTCAAGCTTGGAGAAGATGGTGGGACAACTTGCTTCTTCAGTTCAGACCTTGGCAATGACTGTTGAGAAAGGTAAATTTCCAAGTCAACCAGTGCCTAACCCTAAAGGAGTACATGAAGCAAGTACCAGTTCACCACAGCAGCATGGAGAGGTCAAAGCTGTCATGACCTTGCGAAAAGGAAAAGAAGTCGACAACAAAGTGGAGATGCCAGTGACAAAAGACAATCAAATTGTACCTGTGAACGTTGAGGACTCATCACCGGAGGAGAAAGAAGACACCGGCCCTCGAGAATATATTCCTAAAGCTCCATTTCCTCAGAGGTTAGCTAAAGGGAAAAAGGGAAAATCCACAGGTGAGATTCTCGAAATTTTCAAACAGGTAAGTGTTAACATTCCATTGCTTGATGCTATTAAACAAATTCCATCTTATGCCAAGTTTCTTAAAGACCTGTGCACTAAAAAGAGAAATATGCATGTTCAAAAGAAGGCATTTTTAACAGAAAACGTTAGTTCTATACTCCAACATAAAATTCCTTTAAAATGCAAAGACCCAGGCTCCCCTACTATCTCATGTAGCATAGGGAACCACACAATTGAGAATGCTTTGTTGGATTTAGGAGCTAGTGTAAATTTGTTGCCTTATTCTGTTTTCGTGAAACTTGGATTGGGAGAATTACACCCAACTCCAGTGGTGTTACAGCTTGCAGATCGGTCCACGAAAATACCTCGTGGTATTGTGGAGGACGTGCTTATCCAGGTAGACAAGTTTTATTTTCCTGTTGATTTCATTGTAATTGACACTCAACCAATACAGGAGTCAAGGAAGCACATCCCCATTATTCTAGGCCGACCTTTCTTGGCAACTGCGGATGCTCACATTCAATGCAGGACTGGAAATATGCAGTTGTCATTTGGCAACATGACTATGGAGCTGAACATCTTCAACATTGCCAAACAACCTCACAATACAGATGACGGAATTGTTGATGTGGATTTAATTGAAGCATTAGTTGATGACACATTTGTTTCAAACCTTAGTGATGATCCTTTACAAACATGTTTAACTCACTTTGGTTTGGATTTTGATATTGACAGATCGGTCGATGAGGTCAACGCCTTGCTTGACTCGGCACCATCCATGGACACTAATAAATGGCAGTCAAGAGTTGAACAACTAGCACCATCAGAAAAGAAACTCATCCCATCATCAGAATCACCACCGAAACTCGAGCTCAAAACATTGCCCAACACTTTGGAATATGCATTTTTGGGGGACGAAAGTACTTTACCGGTAATCATCTCATCATCCCTCAATGACGAACAAAAAGGTAAGTTGTTGGATGTTTTAAAAGAACACAAAGGAGCATTAGGATGGACCATAGCGGATATAAAAGGTATAAATCCAGTAGACTGCATGCATTACATTCACCTTGATGAAAATGCTAAATCTACTAGGGAAATGCAACGTCGGTTGAATCCTAATATGAAAGAAGTTGTTAGAACAGAAGTCCTTAAGCTATTAGACGCAGGTATCATTTACCCAATTTCTGATAGTTCATGGGTCAGTCCTGTACAAGTTGTCCCCAAAAAGTCAGGAGTCACTGTAGTTACTAATGCCGATAATGAATTGATACCAACTAGAATAACTACAGGATGGCGTGTATGCATTGATTATAGGAAGTTGAATTCTGTCACACGTAAAGACCATTTTCCTTTACCATTCATCGATCAAATGCTTGATAGGTTAGCAGGTCACGAATTTTATTGCTTTCTAGATGGCTACTCAGGATATAATCAGATTCCCATAGCACCAAAAGATCAAGAGAAGACCACTTTCACTTGCCCTTTTGGCACTTTTGCATATAGGAGAATGCCATTTGGATTATGTAATGCACCTGCTACATTTCAACGATGCATGTTAAGCATTTTTTCTGATATGGTTGAACGATTCCTTGAGGTCTTTATGGATGACTTTTCTGTCTTTGGTGATTCATTTGATCAATGTTTACGTTATCTAACACTAGTTCTGCAGAGATGTATCGAAAAGAACTTGGTCTTAAATTGGGAGAAGTGCCATTTTATGGTAACACAAGGTATTGTTCTCGGTCACATCATTTCGAGCAAAGGTATTGAGGTTGACAAAGCCAAGGTGGATCTCATTTCCAATCTTCCTCCACCCAAAACAGTCAGAGAAGTAAGATCTTTCCTTGGGCATGCTGGTTTTTACAGACGTTTCATTAAAGATTTTAGCAAAGTTTCTAGACCCTTATGCAATTTACTTGCTAAGGATGCACCTTTTATCTTTAATGATTCATGTCTTGTGGCTTTTGAAAAATTAAAGCAATTGTTGACAACATCACCCATCATTCAGCCCCCAAATTGGAGCTTACCATTTGAGCTCATGTGTGATGCATCTGATTATGCAGTAGGAGCAGTATTAGGATAAAGAGTTGATCGAATTCCCCATGTTATTTATTATGCTAGTATGACATTGAATGATGCACAGTTGAACTATTCAACTACTGAAAAAGAAATGCTAGCTGTAGTGTTTGCATTGGAAAAATTTCGATCTTATCTCATTGGTTGTAAAATAATTGTGTTCACAGATCATGCTGCTCTGAAATATCTTCTCACGAAGAAAGATGCAAAAGCTAGACTAATTCGTTGGGTGTTACTTTTGCAGGAATTTGACTTGGAATTCAAAGATAAGAAAGGCACAGAAAATGTTGTAGCGGACCATCTCTCTCGTCTTCATTTTGACACAATTACAGAGCCACTAACATTGAATGAGTCCTTTCCAGATGAACAATTAATGAGTGTGGAAGTTTTACCTTGGTATGCTGATATAGTTAATTATCTTGTTACAGGCAAACTTCCAGAACATTGGACTAAGCAAGACAAGGCCAAATTCTTTGCAGAAATAAAGAATTTCTTTTGGGATGACCCATATTTGTTCAAATATTGTGCAGACCAAATTGTCAGACGATGTGTCCCAGAAAATGAAATTCAGAATATCCTTTCATTCTGCCATGAACAAGCTTGTGGAGGCCATTTCAGTGCTAAAAAAACAGCGACTAAAGTTTTACAATGTGGTTTCTATTGGCCAACTATATTTCGAGACGCTTATACTTTTTGTTCTTCATGTGATAGGTGTCAACGAATGGGGAGCATTACACGAAGGAACATGATGCCACTAAATCCAATTTTAGTGGTTGAGATTTTTGACGTATGGGGTATCGACTTCATGGGACCCTTTCCCCCTTCTTTTGGCCATCAATACATCTTGGTAGCTGTTGATTACGTATCGAAATGGGTAGAAGCGATTCCATGCAGAACTAATGATCACAAAGTGGTGATAGGGTTTTTGAAAAGTAACATTGTTTCACGCTTTGGATTCCCTCGAGCGATAATCAGTGATGGTGGTGCCCACTTTTGCAATAAAGCATTCAAAGCTCTTTTGACAAAGTATTCAATCACTCATAAAGTGGCGACCCCGTATCATCCGCAAACCAGTGGCCAAGTGGAGATCTCCAATCGAGAACTAAAGCACATATTAGAAAAGACGGTGAGGCCGGACAGAAAAGATTGGTCATTAAGACTTGATGACGCATTATGGGCATATAGAACGGCTTTCAAGACCCCGATTGGGATGTCACCCTATAGGCTAGTGTATGGAAAAGCTTGCCACCTACCTGTGGAACTCGAGCATCGTGCATATTGGGCTATCAAGAAATTCAATTTCGACATGCATCAAGCCAGCTCAGAAAGAAGATTACAACTGGCAGAACTTGAAGAAATTCGCAATGACGCGTACGAAAATGCCAAAATTTACAAGCAACGAATGAAAGTCTTCCATGACAAGCATATTATGAGAAAATCTTTCACTCCAGGTCAGAAAGTGCTTTTATTCAACTCTCGCTTGCACCTATTCCCAGGTAAGTTACGCTCTCGTTGGTCTGGTCCATTTATTGTTCATACTGTTTTTCCACATGGGGCAATTGAAATTAAGGACCCAAAGAACGGTGTCACGTTTAAAGTTAATGGTCAAAGATTAAAGCCATATCTAGAATACCAACCACATGGAGAAGACACCGAAATAAATTTGGGTGACCCACCAGATTTGAATTGATTTTTTCTTTTCGGTGGTTTGATTTTTCTTTCTTTATTTATTTTTATTCTTTTGCTAATTGAAATTATTTTTGCATAAGTGTGTTTCTTTTGTCATTAACTTTTCTCTTATCATTGTTAATCATGAGTCTCTTACTTAGACCGTTCCTCCTGAACATTCTTAAACCACTTCAACGTGTCAAAACTCATCTCAAAAGACAGATTCACTCTTGTAAAACACATCGCATTTGGGCTCTACAACCACCAGAGTTGGTAGCCTATGTTGAGGGTTTAGAACGCCAACTCAGAGATATTGAGAAAAGTGTTTTTGACATCCAGTTGGAGCTTGAGGTAAATTCAATAAGAGGACGATTTTAATTTTCTTTGTGTGTTTTAATTTGTTTTTCTGTTTGTGTGCTTTAGTTTGTTACCCCGGTGAAGTGGCGGATAACGGTACTCCGTGACAATCAAGTCGGTTACTTCAGTTTCCCATAATAACTGATATTCTGAGGTGAAAGAATGGACAGAACCGAGATTCTAGCGAAGCTCCACAAGCGATTCCCTTCACTCCCTCAGAATGCCCTCCTTACGATCTACAAAACTCGGTCCGAACGCATGCGACTGCTCATGAGGAATAACATACCTGCTGACACCCGTTGGTTAATTGAAGCAAAAGTACGATTGGCAGGTGAGTTACCTCCAAAATTTATTGCATACATGCCTGGTTGTGGGAAAGGAAACTATGCAAGAAAACGACGAGCTCGAAGAATTTCTGTTGCTTGTCATAAGTGTGCCAGAATGAATTGCAATAAAAACCGATGTTCTTTAGGAATGGTATCTGATAACAGGGAAGATAAAATTCATTTCATTAGGGATGGCTTGAATAAGGAGTCATTGGATGATATCATTTTGTCTCTTGAAACGCATCCCAGTGGATATGTGCAAGGAGCGATTCTCCAGTTATGGCCATTATTCCAGAAAGAACATGCACGATATAGTCTCGGGAATCTGACTATAAAAGACCCTGTTTGCCAGTTTATAAGAAAATTGGATGGGAAGCCTATCCTCGACCCATAGAGGGCGTTCAAGCCGTTTCTGGACGTAAAACCAGAGGAATATGTGAGCCACAGTCGCAACTACCTGTAAATATCCTTTTACTTTACTGTTATTTTATTTTATTTCACTGTTGCTTTATCAGTGCATTATTGTCTTTAATAATTTTCTTACTGTTTGTTTGTACTGTTTGCTTTTTGACTATCGAGCCATGTGCTTTACGCGTTTTTGACATTGACCCGCCACCTCATACACAGTTGTGATCCATTGTCACCAAGAATCTTAAATATGACTTTTTGTTAAGCACTCACAAATTGTTTTTGAGAAATATCCCAATGGCAGCTACTCCCAATAGACAATTCAAGAACATTTGTGTGCTTTCTGGATTTACCTATGGCAAACATAAAGAGTTCGTTGATGTAGCTATAGATCTTGGTCGAAACATAGCAGAGAGAAAATTACACTTAGTGTATGGAGGAGGTAACCGAGGGTTATCAAAATTGGTCTCAGAAGCTGCTCTTGTCAGAGGAAGCCAAGTGTTAGGCATCATCCCTAGAGTCCTAAAACCTTTGGGCAGTGTGTCTGACTCCACGACTGGAGAAGAATTAGTCGTCTCAGGTATGCAAGAACGGATAACTGAAATGCTCGATCATGCTGATGCTTTTATTTTCCTGCCAGGAGATCTTGCAACACTAGAGGCACTTATCACACTAGCATCTTGGGCCCAACTGCACATTCACCAGAAACCCATCGGTTTGTTAAATGTCAATAATTTTTATGATGGCTTTATCGCATTTCTTAACCATGCAATAAAAAACTACTTTATTCCTTCCAGTGCGAAAAAACTTTTTATTTGTGCTCACACTGCTAATGAGCTACTTGACATGTTACAAGCTTATAAACCAGAGCCAGACCCCTGGAGCTTTGTGTTGGAGCGTTCAAATGATGATGGTAACAATAGCCGCAGTAAGAAGTACAAATTAGATTTAACTCTTCGCTTGTAAATATTTTCTTCTGTGTTGCGCCAACCAGGTGATGTCTTCTGAACTCTACTTCTTTTCTTTAAAGCATTGAGGACAATGTTTCGTTCTGGTTGGGGGGAGGGAATAATGGACAATTGTGGAATCTTGGTTAAGTTTTTACTAATTTTTTGTTGTAGAAACTAACTGTTGCTAACTTTTTGTGTTGAAGATGGCTGAATATGGAGTGTAGTGACTCTAGAAACGCATCTTCATTGTTTAAAAATAAAAAAAAATTAAAAAAAAAATTTCATGTATTTTCTTTTTCTTTGTTATGTTTTGATGTTCATTTTTCTTTTTCTTTTTTTTTTCTCCTTTATAAATATACATTTTCCAACAAAAATTTTTTGAGTCAAAGATGGCTGAATATAGAGTGTAGTGCCTCTAGAAACGCATCTTCTTAAAAAAAAAAAAAAATTCGTTTTCTATCATTTTCTAATTAAATTTTCTGCATCATTTTCACATTTCTGTATGCATATTTTCTTTTTACGTTTAGAATAGGTTGGGGGGTAGGGTGTTGTTTAAAAAAAAAAAAAAAATTTTGATTTGTTTTAACATTGGATAACATGATGATTTCAAATTTTAGTATTTGTATTATCTTTAGTCTGAAGTGATGTTACACTATGTTTGCTACTCTACATGTTGATGTCGGAGACAAAAATGAGTTGCTTGAAGGAATGAACATGTCATAATAAATACCAAGTGAGTTTTTGAGCCTATTATTTTTCTTGGAGAGTAACCCTTTTGCCCATTCTTTATATAGCTTAGCAGTTTATTATTGTACACGATCTCTAGATTGCTTTTGAGTTAACCCTAAAAAAAAAAAAAAAAAAATTTCTAAAAAAAAAAAATTAAAAAAAAAAAGAGAGTGTGTTGTTACATTTTGGAAGCCCATTTAATTAGTAGATATGGAAGATTATTTAGAGTCCTAAAAGATGATGGAAAGGCCCTCTTTGATCCGTTTGAGCCTTTGTAGCCATCCCTTTTATGAATATCCATAGTTAGCCCTTTTGAGCCTTAAAAAAAAAAAAAAAAAAAAAAATTTTCTTTCTCAACTTATTATCTTGACCCACTCCGATTTGGAGTATTACCCAATATCTTACAAGATCCATCACCTTTTTATGTTTGAGAAAACTGTAAATAAATATTTTGTATATTAAAGCTATGCCTAGTTCAAAAAAAAAAAAAAAAAAGAGAGAAACAAAAATTGTTGCTTCAAAAAAAAAAACAACAACAATAATAGGTGAAATCCACCTTGCAAATTCCAAAAAAAAAAAAAAAAAATCCTCTACATTTTTCTCAAACATATATTTTGTTTTTCCCATTACCCTTCTATGTTAACCATGTCCCTAGCCTACGTTACGTCCTAATAAAAGTCCTTCTTGATTTTAGGGAACTATAGTCTGAAGTAGAAACTAGTTATATGGGCTAAAAAGATGTAGTGATGCATAAAAAAAAAAAAAGAATAAAAATAAATAAATTGGGTTAACTAGCATTTTTATTTGATTTGAGATTGTATTATTTCTAAGCTGAGGGCATATTTATTTCATCCTGGTGAGAGCGTGTGATATCATTTCTTGATTATTTTCTCTCAATTACCATTCATTGGAGTGACTATTTTTTGGGTTTAATTTCTTTGTGAGAGTGTCACTACTTCCAGTGAGATTTTGGGGTTTGACATGTCATTCTCGAAGGTAGCTATGACAAAGTCTACCAGGCTGATTCATGTGGATGGTTGATGTGGGTGTGGTGTTTCTTTAGACTTGAGATAATGCTTATACTTTCATTTGATTGTTATCATTAATCTGATTGAATAAACAAGAGTGTTAAAAAAAAAAAAATCATTTTTGAATTTTATTTTCGCTTTATTTGCTAGGGACTAGCAATAAGCTGGTTGGGGGGTGTGTTGAGTGTTAGAAAGTGCATATTTATAAAGGAGAAAATCGTTATTTTATATATCAAGTATTACTAACAACCCTTACTTTTATGTGTTTAAGTTTCTTGTACTTTAATTATGTGTGTTTTATTTTAATTAAGTATTTTATGTATTTTATGTATTTTAGGGGGCATCATAGTCATTTCACAATAAACGAGAGATCAAATGGCAAAACGGACATCATTTTTGAACTCAGGACGGTCGAAAACCTTAGGAGGAGTGTAAAAGGAAAAATGTCACTGTTCACATGTACGGTACTATTCACATATACGGGTACTGTTGGCGTTACTGTGCAAATAGTGGCGGTTGACTGTACTGTGTAAATAGTGGCGGTTGACTGAACTGTGCAAATAGTGGCGGTTGACTGAACTGTGCAAATAGTGGCTGTTGACTGAACTGTGCAAATAGTGGCTGATGACGTGGCGAAATCCTGAGCGTCCAAACTGTTTTTAATCCGATGGCCATGATTTACTCGATGTAACTATAAAAAGGGGGCTTCCCCCCCCCCTAATTAAGCACCTCTGAATCCATTTTTAGGATTCATTTTCTGTAATTCTCTCTCTATCTTGTATTTTCTTCGTATTTTAATAAATTCCCATTTTGCCCCTAGTTCAACTATGAGTGGCTAATTTTCTTTCAAGCTTGGGTTGAAGGTGAAGTCTCAACATGTGTCATGGGCTTGATTTGATAAATTTATTTTCTCTTCCCCTCTAGTTTTTGTGGATGTTTTGACTTCTCGTCGACAAATAATACTAATCTTGTCTAGTACTGCCCTGGTTTCACCGGCTCCCTAGTATAAGGTTATTATTATTTGGCACGATAAGCCCTTAGCACCATATTTATTAGAGCGTGGTTCATGAGGTGTGGATTCCCCTCTCATGATTTAATTGGTATTAATATGGAATATTTAGCCCATGATGCATGTTGATACGGATCCAGATACCCAAGTACGTCATTTCAATAGATTTATCTTCAATTTATTATTGCCATTTAAATTCCAATTTTAGAATTTATTCTCGTCATTTTAATTTAAGTTTTAGGATAATCAAAATCATTTTCATCAATCCAACCACCCATTTACAGAATTAATTCTATAAATAATTAAAATCCACCTCCTCGTGGGATCGACACTCGCACCATTAAGTTATACTACAATAGATTCGTGCGCTTGCGAGTTCAATAAAATTTGCACAACATACCCCTAGCTCTTTCACAGGTGTGTGGCGAAAACTATAGAACTTGAATGTGCCGAGTAAGGTTAAGAATTTTGTTTGGCGAGCAGCAACAAATGTACTGCCTATTGCAGTTAATTTAATTTCGAAAAGGGTGAATTTTATCTCTACTTGTGTTGTGTGCCATGCTTTTGACGAAACTGTTCTACATTCTTTGCTTAAGTGTTATTTTGCTAAGTCTTGTTGGTTTTCTTCCCATGTGGGTTTTGTTGGCCATTTCTCTTCTTTCTTAGAGTGGCTTGATCACATTTTTACACAATGCAGTAAAGAAGAGTGCCATGTTGCCACGATGGTTTGCTGGAGAATTTAGGTTAATCGTAATGACAAAGTATGGAATAATAAAGCTAGTTCAGTTTATTAGGTTCTTAACTCTGTTGGGTAGCTTCTCTATCGGTGGCAAGAAGCAAAAAAACAATATTTTTATGTTGATGCTAATGTTCAAAAGCTGGTTCATGGGGCAATGTGTTCGGAGAAGCCAAATTTTGGTTGGGTTAAGTGTAATGTAAGTGCTGCTATTTTTTTCATCCCAGGGAAAGATTGGGTTTGGTTGTGTGCTTTGAAACTCAAAGGGCGTTTTCTTGGCAGCAAGATGTGCTGGTATGGTTGGAAATTTTGGAGTAAGGGAGGCTGAAGCTCTTGGCATCCAAGAGGCCCTTAGTTGGCTTAAAGGATTGCAGTTTCCTTGCGTTATTCTAGAGACGGATTGCTTACAAGTGTTCCAAGCTTTATTTGAGGAGTTTTCAGGGCCTAATGGTTTTGGTTTAATAATTGACGAATGCCAAGCTTTAGCTATATCTATAGGAGAAGTGTGATTTCCATTTGTGCATTGGTCTACGAATCTAGCTGCTCACTCTATTGCGAGGGCAGGAAGTTCTACATCAGGTCCCCAAGAGTGGAATTTTATTCCACCTTTGTAGTTATTAAACAGTTTGTAATTCGTTTTGTTTAATGAAATTGCTTTCTTTAAAAAAAAAAAGAATATCTAGTTGAGAATCATCAAACTTCATTCTTAATTTTCAAGTATCAAGTCCGGTACGTTTAAGTAAGTGGAAAAAATCAAGTCCAATAGTAAATAAGTCAAGTAAAAAGTTAAGTAGTAAGCTGAGAAATAGATCAAATTAATATATTTAATTTTTAAATAATTATAATATTATATATCTTTATCAAAATGAGTATAAGATTTTTTGAGGGGAAAGGACCATGAGACCCTAACGTTTAAGTAAAGAAATATAAAACATTTTAACATTTCAAAATAGACCTATATTCCCTTTCTGCTAGTAAGTTCCGTTTGTTTTAAGAGTAAATTTATTTTTAATTTATAATTACTATTATATTCTTGAAATAAGCAAATTGATATATTAACAAAATATATTTGATTAAATTCAATTATCAACTGGGCTACCACAACCCCTGACGCCATGCGCTTTAACAATGAGATCAAAGCCAAATACATGTAGCAAATAATGACAGCTGCCATAAACTTCAACTGGAGGCTATTCCAGCAAAACACTTATGCCAATGGTAGAAATATACCTCAAGTTGCCTTATTCATTGATGACTTGAAACTCAAGGAACTTGCTTTCACATACAACAACAGAATCCATTTCGGTGACGATTTTATTCAAAACATTCATGCTGATTTGACAAACAAGAGTCTAATGGAGCTACGTATCATGATATGATGCATGTGTGGCTATGAAATGACATACCCTTAATGTTGGATGTATGGATGGAAATAAAATTTGAATCTAACCCACATCTACAAGGATCCAGATCTGAAAATGAAAATTTGCATGGATCCAAATGCATTGCATCCAAAAAACAAATATCCAGATCCAGATGAATTTTTTTTTAAATTAAAAATTAAATTAAAAAATGTATATAATATATTAACTTAAATATAAAAAAATAATCCCTAACCTTAATTCAATATTGCATTCAACTTTCACACACACTCACTGACTCATGTTGTTGTTGCTAATGCCCAAAACCGAAGTAGCTCACCACCAATAGCCGTAACTGGTAATCCTCAAATCCCTAACGCCCAAAATCGAAGGGTTTGTGATGCTATTGACCAGTCGTTGTCTTCCTCGCAACCTCACCCGAGCCTCGCGTCAAAGTTCGCCTGAGCACGTTGTTGTTGCTATGCACTACACGCCTTTTTGTCATCTAAGCCTCACCTTCGTTGAAGCCTCGCCACGCCACTATTGTTGCATGCATCACTGCCGTGCAATTCTTGCTTGATTGGATCGTTCTTGCCTATAATTTGCTCTCTTGTTTCTATTAATTTTATGTTCTTCCTATTAATTTCATGGCTTTTTTTTTGTTAATATTTTGGTATTATGGTTAATTGTTTGATTGTATTTAATGAGTTTAATCTAATGTAAATCTATTTAAACTTGAAAATGTTGTTGGCTAAATTTAAATTCTTTGTTGATTCAATTAAATTTAATTTTTATTAATTTTCTTTGTTGATTTGTTTAATTATTTTAATTAAATGCATTAATTTTCAATATAATGTAAATGCTTAATCTCATTTTTTTTTCAGTATGCTAACTCATTTTACAAAATACTTTAATTAAGTTTTATGATTAGTTGAACATGGCCGAAGAGGAACAAGAAAGTAATTTTTCATTCTCTCCAAATAGCATTAATAATGCAGATGTTAGATTGGAGGATGTTCGCAAACTTGAAAATGACAATGTTGTTGAAGATGAACCGATGGTAGAAAGTAGTAGTAGTCGCGGTCGTGGCGGTGCACGTAGTGTCAAACAAAAAGGAGGTAATGATAGTGGAGGTGTAGCAGAAGGGTCTACATCAGCACAATCTAGTAGTGGTGTGCTAATTTCTTATGTATGGAATCATTGCAAGAGGTACAAAGACGCAAATGGGGAGTATCAAGCAGTTTGCAACTATTATAGTAAAGTATTGACTAGACATTATTCTAGTGGGACTACACACTTAAAAAATCATTTTACTAGTTGTTTAAGAAAGAATTTCAAGGATGTTAGCCAAATACCTCTTGCCAAGATCAATGATAGAATCGTCATAGTTGAGAGCTGTTCTGAAGTAAAATATGATCTGGTGGATGATCATTTTAAATGAGCTTACATTTTGATTTGTTGGATATCAAGGGTTTCATGGTTTGATGAAGTTGGTTCAACCATCACTTGATATAATAAGTAGAAACACTATCAAGAATGAAGTTTCGAAGCTTTATGATGTTGAGAGGTCGAAGACAATAAATTTGTTAGATGCTTGTGTGAAAGTAAAATTATGGTTATTTCAATATTAACGCATTTTAATGATTTCAATTACATTATTCTTTGTTTTTTTTGTATTATTAGGTTTATATATATGACAACTCCAAATAGTGGTGAAGTGATATGTAATGTTTTGTATGATTGTTTAATGGATTGAAATATTGATAGGAAAGTGTCAATTGTGATTATGGATAATTGCGCTGCTAATGATGCGATGATTAATATATTGTTGGATAAATTTTCATCAAGTTTATTGATTTTAGGTGGGAGAATTTTTCACACGTGTTGTTGTGGCCAATAATATTTAACATCCAGAAAACTCCCAAATAAAATGTGCCCCAAGTCGAAATATCAACTATTCCTTATTCCCGGTCCGACCCAGCCAACTAGAAGAAAGTAGATGGGTGGGGCAAATAAAAATAAAGTAGAAGCTTGCTAATAGAAACGTAGTGAAGTAGATTCGTCTTGTCTTTTTGATTGATCAAAAAGATCCTTTACTCTCATTGAACACTGATGTTTCAGTACTCTGTAACTTGGTCGACAATGACCAGGCCACGAAGTTTATAAAGCGTCCTCGTAGATACACCCACCCTTTAAGTTAGTCGACAACCACACCAACATATAAAGTGTAAGTGTGACTGTAGGCCAAGAGCTGTAGAACTCGAGCAGCTGCCCATGGGCAAACCATACTATGTTCGCCTTCTTCTAACCTGGATCACTGAAAGTGACTTGTATTAGTAACCACACCCATGACTTAGTCAAGTCGTTACTTAACAAGCCTTTACAACTCAGATCTTTATGCCAACCATAATACAAAAGAAAAATCAGTCAAAATTATTTTTAAACTAAATGAATCAATGCCAAAGCTTCTAAACTAAATAAATCAATCTACTAAAGCTTGCAAGATAAAAAGTCACAAGATGTAACTAGGGGTGGGCAATTTCGGATTCGAATCGGATCAGATCTCGGATTTCGGATAATTCATATTGAAAAAAATTCATCCAAATTTAATCCGACTTTAAATCCGATCCGAATTATTCGAATCGGATGAAAATTTCGGATTACTTGGGTTCGGATATGATCGGATGAGTTTAGAATTTGGATTATATTTCGGATTCAGATTAATTCGGATTGAAATCGGATTTGGACATTTTTAACGATTCTCACAAAAAATTTATGAAATATATAATTAATGAAAACTTACTAACCATTTAAAAAAAAGGAAAACCAAAACAAGTTGACAAATGACAATGTATTATTTCCTTGACAATATGGCATTGACATATACCAATAAAACAAGCCGATACAGAGTTTCCATTCACAAAAATAAAAAAAATAAAAACCATTAAAATGAAAACATTTAAATAATCAAATCTAATAATCTATAATCAACGGCCCATTTATATTCTCATATGCATTCATTTTGTGCAAACACTCCTATTTAATTTAATTAGTAATCCTCTTACAAGCTAGGTGCATAAACATTACTTCAAGTCCAAGCCTCCAAATAAGCAACACAAAATAAACATTGCTCCAACTCTCCAAAGTCCAAATGAATAACACAAAATAAACTTTGCTCCAACTTCAAGTCTCCAATTAAACAACACAAAATAAACATTACTCCAAGTCTCCAAACAAACAACACAAAATAAACAATCAAACATTACTCAAAGTCTCCAAATAAATAAACAACACAAAATCACAAGATAAATATTATCATTATATCATCCAACAATAAAATAAACCAAAATAAAAATTATCATCCAAAAACATTTAGTCATTTAACTTATTTTTTAATTTTCAGTTTTTTTTTTAGTTTACAATGCAAATCCGATCGGATGATTCGGATTGATCCGAATCCAATCCGATCCGATCCGAACCAAATCTGATCGGATCGCACAAATGTCATCCAATCGGATTTGCCTTCAAAACGAATCCGATCCAATGCTCACCCCTAGATGTAACAACACACAATTTTCAATATTTTAGATTTTTAAGTCATAACACAAGCTCAAACTATAATGACTTTGTTAGCCAAGGTAATGAAGTAGCTAAATGTAATCACATTTATGAAATACTAACTAACCAACCCAAAAAGGGGGTGAATTGAGATATTAAAAATTAATCAATTCTAAAACAAAACTCAATGCAAATAAAAAACTAATTTAAAGCAATAAAAAATAAATCAATCACAATATAATTGATAGGGGAAGAGAGAGCAAACATAATGATTTTTACATGGTTCGGTAATCCCCGTCTACGTCCACGCCTCCAAGTTCACCGGGCTTGAGAATTTCACTAAACAAGCCTCCAAGGCTTCAAATGCTTACAATTAACTTCCAAGGTGTCAATGGACCTTCACAATAATAGATTATCCCTAATCTCTTAACCCAAGTGTATCTCAACACTTACAATCTCTTAACTTGATTTCGCAAAAAAGATTACAAATGAATTTCTCTCACACAATGTGTTTGATCACAAATGAAAGCTCAATGTGTGAATGAATGAGATGAATACAAAGATTTAAAGCTCAATGAAAGTTATATTCTCAATATTTTGCTTAATGATAATTGTTGGAATTCTTCTTGTTTGAATTGGATTGAACTTATTTATAGTTAGAGCTGAAAACTAGCCGTTATTGACTTTCTGCTCACTGTCGGATTGCCGCTAACTAGATGTCAGATCGTCGTTTGACTGGTCAATATGACCATTGGGTTGAATTTTCAAATTGTTGGATCGCCATTTTATAGATGTCAGATCGTCGTTAGTGTCTAGAGGCTAATCTTTTAATTCTATGCAATGTCGATTAACCGTTATCTATATGTTGGATCACCGTTAGTGTTCAGAGACTAATCTTCAATTTTGTTAGATGTCGGTGAGTCGCTATCAAGATGTCGGATTGCTGTTTTCTACAGTGAACTACTATAGTGAATTATTTTATAAATTAATAATTTGACCTTAAAACTTTATATAACTGTACTATAGCCTAAAATGTTATAAATTTTACAAATAGGTTCAATTTCAGAATTTCTAAATAATGCTTACTATTCCTAAAACTTTTTGAAATTATGATATGGCCCAAAATGCTATGAATACTTTTCAAATAAATCCTTCTCTAAAATTTTAGGCAATACTTGTTGATTTCAAAGTTTTCAAAACTCTTTCAATTAAACCATAAACTTGAAAAACAACTAATTTCATAAAGTTATTTTTCCATTAAATATAAAATCTTTAAAATGTGAAAATAATGATTTATTTAAAATGTATAAAAATAATTTGACCTTTTAAAAACTAAACCATTCTTAATTTTATTTGTTATCATCAAAATCAACATTATGAATACATAAATGTTAACAATTTATTCATTAATCGAAGACAAATTATAAAAAAAAAAAGTTCATAAGCAAGCTTTTCATCTAATAAACTATATTCATCAATTCAACAAAAATTAAACCCTAATCTACTAATCCCAACACCAAAAAAAAATTAAGAAAAAGAAATTAAAGAACAATAAATAAGAAAATGAATTCAACACAACTTATCTTCACGGATGTGGCAACAATGACTGAGAGAGGCTTCAATAGGAACGATTAACGATAATGACTGAGGCGACGAGCGTAGGTGACTGCGACAATCATTGTCATGAGAAGATACATGAAATAGTGTGGCTGACTGAGTAGAAGATGACAACTATGAAACGAAAAGTGGAAAAGATGGCAAACTAGTGACAGTGGTGGATGGGGATTGCAGTGCATCAACATTGGCATGAATGAGAGTGAGAGTGAGAGAGAATAAGTAGCGAGTTAGGGTTTAGAAATTAGAAAAAATTAATTTTAGTTTTTATGTTTCTTTACTCATTTATTTTTTTAGTTTTAATTGAAAGATCTAATCGATTTTTCACTGATGAAGATGATCATAGTCATGAGAAGTTCTATAAAAATTGTGTGTCTGGCTAAGTTGAAGATGACAACAGCAAGACGAACAGTAGAAGGGATGGCAAACAATTAATGGTGATAGATAGGGATTGGGGTGTGTCAGTGTTAGCATGAGTGAGAGTGGAAATGGAAGGGGGGAAGATAGAGAGAGAGAGAATCGCGAGTTAGGTTTAGAAATTAGAAAAGGGAAAAAGCCATTTTCATCCCTAGAGTTTCATGCAATAGCTCATTCCTTCCATACTTTTTAAATCATAACCCAAAACATCATTCTGCTAATTCATTGTTAGTTTAATGCCGTTAACTAGTAATTCATTGAGGGCAAAAAAAATATTTTTTATTAAAGTGGTACAAACCATATTAAATAAATTTTTTACACAACTAAATAACACTACAAAATATGCAAAATTCATTATTTTTTCTTAAATGAAATGAACAATACAGTGGTTTGATATAGCCACGGAATAATTGTCATAAGCAAAAAATTGTAATTAGCACAATATCTTTAAATTATTGGAAGAAAAACTCAAAAATACAACTAATTTGTATGTGCTTGCATGTGCTGAAAATCTTCTTAATCTTCAACCAATTTTTATTTTGAGCTTTACCACCACTTTTTTTTTTTACTATTATTATCTCCCCAAGTCCTAATCACTATCTCCCAAGTCGGCTCACAGTGCAATTAGAGAGTATATTTATGCGAATATGAAAACTATGATTATTTTTTGTACTTCAATCTAGAACTTCTATGCCGCCAAAATAGAGAGAAGTGCAAAATAATTGCTTGAAATATAAGTTTTTATCTTTTTCGGCATTTCTTGTTCAGTAGGATTAGATAAACATCTTTTTTAGTTATATGTCAACATTTATTTATTTTTTCTAATTTTCTCTTTAATGAAAAATCCTTTTTACCCTCAATGAATAACTAACAAATGACATTTAACTAATAGTGGGTTAATAAAATGATGTTTTGAGTTATTGTTTAAAAAATAGAGATGAAATTGGCTATTGCATAAAACCCTAGGAATGAGAAGAGATTTTTTCCATTAGAAAATAGAAATTTTATTTTTTATCTTTCTTACTTACTCTTTTTTAATATTTTAATTAAAAGAACCGATCAGTTTGTTGGTTTGGTTTAGTTTTTAGTCAAACCTAACATAAACCAATCGGTTACTCAATTTATGGCCTTTTCGATTTTTGGCCTCGGAGCTTAACTAAGAAATTTGGGTTTCTTTTGGTTTGATAGTCACCCTAGGACTAATGGGAATAGGTAGTGAATGGATTTGATTTTTTTTTGGGGGTTTATTTTTAATGTTTGTGAAAGACATGAGTTGATAAAATTGCTCCAAATGATTAAAAATATGAAAAAAAGAATATATAAATGAAGCGTCTTGAAAATTAAAAAACACAAAATAGGCCCAATAACCCTGTAACCATATAATCGATGAACGAAATTAGAACCGAATGGTTGGGTTCTTTCTCTTACTTGGTCTTGTTCAATTAAAAAACAAAAAAAAACATTTTATTTGATTCAGCTTGATTTAGGGCTAAATCGCACCATGCCTAGGATTGACATTTCTCAATAAACTAATCAATCATTCAAGAATAACAGTCTCTGCGAATAAAAAGAATTAATCTGCATAAAGGGGAAAAAAAGATTGTTTTCAATTTGCGCAAACCAATTGAATGGACGAGTGCCACAAATTTAAAAAAGTTAAGAAATTGGATTGATGATTGATATAAATAGTTTGTAGAAAAAAATAAAAACAAAAACAAAAAGCATGTTTATGCGAGTAAAATGCTTTGAAGAGAGAGAAAATATAAGTTGGATTAATAAGATTTTTATTTGTTCTTACGTGTAATTGAAAGAAACAGAAGTGGGGTTTTATGAGAACAATAAACGGGTGCTAATAGCATCACTTTTACGCGTTGTTAAATGCAATTGAAATAGTGGTTCAGTTTTATGAGGACAACGGGGGGGTTTCATGAGGAATCAGAAGTTCTCAGTTGGGCCCAACAAGCTCTCTAATCCAACTATTACAATTGATTCAATCATTCTATCGGGTAGGATTCCCGTAACTTACGAAATTACCCTTTGACTGTAACAGTCAAACAAAAGAAATGTTTGGTGCGGAAGAGTCAGCGCCAATTTGGACATAAAATTCATTTACTTGTAAATTGAATTTAATCGAGGGGAGCGTAATGAAAAATAGCCAGTATTGAGTGAAAATTTGATAATATTAATATTACTTTAGATTTAATTTTTTTTTTTAATTTCTAGCCATTCGTATGGGATCTACCTTGAATCAACAAATTTCATCAAATTGACTAACTTCGATTCAATTGTTAAGTATAGGATAGTGTGATGCAAGAATTTTGTGATTCCCCATTTCCATGAATAAAATTAGAGTTTAATTTTCATTCATACAATATTTAATGGGAAAAAAAATAGGATTGTATAAATTAAAGTTGATTTGTTTAATTGTTTCCCAAGTATCACCTCGACAACATAAATCATGGAATCTTGAACGACCAATTGTTGATGATGTGCTGGTGTTGGCATTTCCCATGCCGCTAAAATAAATTATTCCAATTTCCAAGAAAGCATCATAGCTTTTGTTTAAGTAGATTTATTGAGAATTTTTTTTTCTCCTTTTGGCTGATAGAAACTTTTGTTGGTAAATACCGCGTTATTTTAAGTTTAAATCTTAAATTTCGTTCTACATATTTTATTTGAATTCGATGGAGTCTTATTTAGTTATTTCTACTTTATAAATGAAATATGTTTCCTTAAAAAAGAAAAAGTGAATTTATTGATTTTTTTTAAAGTTAAAATTCCGAACACTAAGAATAATAGATAATGATTAATTTATACTTATTCATCATTTTTTAGTCATTTAATTTTAGAACATAAGTTGTTATTAAAAAACACGTAAAATAGATAAGAAATTTAAATGACATATGCCTACAAATAAAAATGGAATTTACTTTAAGCCTTTGATTGCAACAAGTCCACAATTAAGCAATGTCAAATCTAACTACCACATTAATCACCCATTTACCCAAACTTAATTCTCAAAAAGAAATCCCAGCAACAGCAAACCTAATTATAAGAATAAGAAAATCACATGAAAATCCACAGAGCAGACGTGGTCAACTTTTGACAAAAAATCACAAACAGGGTAATAACATGTGACCCCCTGAGTTTTTATATTTTTCATATCTAAGGACTTAGTTTGCCCATTATGTGTTTCTTACATGTGATTTAATGCCGTGGCCATAGTTGGCAGGTGGATTTGCACCCTCTTATAGTATCACTGTTTAAAATAGAGGCAAGTTTCATCATGATTGCCTTTAAAGCCAATCCATCAATTTTTCGGTGGAATTTATAAATTCGAAACGAAAGTTTTGGTGGTATAAAAAATGATTCCAATAGATTTGGATAATCAATAGTTAACGGAAAATAAATATTAATTTTAAAGGGGATTTGGAGGTTGTTTCGATATTGGACTGAGCCTATTGTGGCAATGACGTAACTAAAAATTCAAATTGGCAGAGGGAAAATGGGTCCGCCTAAGTTACAGTTAACGCAACTTACTACCTTGTAAAATTTCGTTCAACCTCCTATACTCTATGTTATTTACCATTAATTTATAATATTACAAAACGTTTTGGATTGTAAAATTTCGTTCAACCCCTTACCGTCTATTTTATTTCATTCAAACTCCTAGAGTACCAATTCACCCCCTATAATTTTAAATTTCCATAACAATCTCCATTTAATTAAAAAATATAATAATTATTAAATGAATTATAATTATTTTATTATAATTATAATTTTTAAATAGATTATTATTATTATTAACAAGAATACAAAGTATTATAATTAATTAATCTATTAACAATAATTAATAATAATTTTTTGTTAAATTGTTAATGATAATAATTAACGATAATTATTATTAATAATTTATTTTTTAATAATAATAACAATAAAAATAACTAAAATATAAAATAATAATTATGATAAAAATTAATTAAGGATTTTATAGTAATTTATTACAATTTAACTCACTCTGATTTTTATTCTAAGATAAAGTAAATACATAAATTGTAATATAGTTCATTTTAATTTCAATTCATACAGTTTAAGTAAATAAATTATTATGATTCAAAATTCTCATTTCGATTCTATCTATTCTTATTCTAACTCATTATGTTTCTAGTTGGTTTTTATTCTTACTTAGTGAACGCACTATAAAATTGTAAACAACTCTATATTCAATTAGACAACTCTATATTATTTACAGTTTATTCATAAGTATTATAAATTTTATAGTGATTCACAAAAAATGAATCGAAATTATCTTAAATATAATGAGTTAGAATTAGAATAGTTAGAATTAAAATAAGGATTTGAAATCACAATAATTTATTTACTTAAACTGCATGAATTAAAATTAGAATGAATTATATTATAATTTATGTGTTTATTTTATCTTGAAATAAAAATCAGAGTGAGTTAAATTGTAACAAGTTACTATAAAATCTTTAATTTATTTTTATCATAATTATTATTTTGTATTTTAATTATTTTTAGTGTTATTATTATTATTCAAAAATTAATCATTAATAATAATTATCGTTAATTATTATCATTAACAATTTAACAAAAAATTATAATTATAATAAAATAATAATAATTATTATTATAATTCAGTTAATAATTATTACATTTTTTAATTAAATGGAGGTTGTTTTGAGAGTTTAAAAATATATGGGACGTATTAGTACTCTGGAGTTTCAATAAAATAAAACAGAGTGCAAGGGGTGTTATGAATTTTACAATTCAAAAAATTTTATAATACTACTGAATAAGTGGTAAAGAATATAGAGTTTAGGGGGCTGGAAAACAATTTACAGGGCAGCTATGTAACTTAGGCAGACCCGGGCAAAATTTATGAGTGCACATTGAGAAACCAAATTTTTAAAAAACAGTGAAATCTTATACATTGAAGAGCAAATACATAATTTTGGATATTTCTATTTTAATTTTTATTGATAAATTTCATTTAAATCAATTTTTAATATTGAGTTACACATTTTGACTAAACTAGATCAAATTTTAAATTAGATATTAGGCCTTATTTTAATGGATTCCTAGTCAAGCAACTAGCTAGGCTTATAAATTATAAATGAATGAAATATTTGTGTGATTTTAAAATTAATTTTGAGCTTGAATTTATACATTTAATTAATTCAAAGAGGTTTGGAATAAATCATCTGAAATTTTTGGATGGGACTTGGTTAATGGTTGTTGGTTAGGGACCTATTTGACACATATGGACAGCATTTATCATAATTTGGTAAATCATAAAGATTAAGGATTGGATGCTGTCACCGCAATCAGAAAAAAACTTTCATCGCAATAAATGTGCATTTTTGTTTTTATTTTTTTAAACCTTAACAGAATCAAACAAACAGTTGCAGTCAAAAAATCGCCAGCGTCTCTTTTCTAACAAAAAGATATTTTTATAGAACAGAGACAGAATTAGATTCATCATCAATCACTTGCCATTAGTAGTCATTACAAATAAAAAAGCTCGAAAAGAGAACAGCTTCCCATCAAGAGCAAAGCAAATGGCAACGTTGGCAGTGAACGGAGGAGGAGGAGCAGCAGCAGCAACGCATACGCAGGCTTATTTGGAGGGCAGAACGGTGAAGGAGACGAGGGTGTTGATATCAGAGCTCTGCCGTCATTTCTACACCCTTGGATGGGTTTCTGGGACAGGTGGCAGCATCACCATCAAGGTCCATGATGACTCCATCCCTAAACCTCAACAGCTCATCCTCATGTCACCTTCTGGTCTCTACTCTCTACCCTTTACTCACTCTTTTCATACCCTTTTACTTGTATTGCTTTCTGGTTATATTTTTATTTGATGCATCAATTTTGTGTTTTTAGAGTTGGGTTGGTGAAAGTTTGTATTTTGATTTACTTTAGCTAGTCAAAGTTTTTTTTTAATTAACTTCAGTTGATCAAGTTTATATTTTTGATTTACTTTGTATTGCTTAGCGATGTTCATTTGGTTATTTGTCTGTTACTATGTATATCTTGTATTCATTTGAGCTATATGATTGGTTTCTTGGGTATTTCTTTTGAGCCATTTTACTTGTGCATGCTTCATTCCTGGTTATCTTATTTTTTTCGTTTTTCCTTTTCTTGACTTTAATACCTGGGTAGGTCTTTGATATCTGGGTATGCTTTATCTTTAGCCTAGCTGTGTGATTCTGACATTCTGTGTTCTTGATAAGTTAAATCCTAGAGCTCAATTCTTACTTTTGCCATTTGGTCTATTCAGGTCTTTGTGTATTTCCTCTTTTTTTAAGTCTTTTGTTACACAATTTAATCCCACTGTGTGTTGGGATTGGCATGTGAATAGGTGTGCAGAAGGAGAGAATGGAACCAGAGGACATGTATGTGTTATCTGGAAATGGGACTATGTTGTCTTCACCATCTCCAAAACCGTACCCACATAAGCCTCCCAAGTGTTCAGATTGTGCTCCTCTTTTCATGAAGGTATTAGCTAATCTTCGTCTTCATTTCAATATTAATAGGCTAGTACGAAGCTTGATTTGCTGTGAAAGCAATTTAAACTTGAATAGGGCCATTCTATTGGTGTAATTTGATGTGCACACATTAGTGTCTCCTATTTGTATTTGATTATTGTGATAATAATGGGAGCATAAGCTATTGTTTAAGCCTTTTGCTCCGCCTTCACTTGAAGTGTGAAAATTTATGGTAAATGAGCACTTATTTTATCTGATGTTTGATGAACACGTCATCATCATGATCCTAGAGTGAAAAATAGTTTATGCTAAATGGTTGTACACAATCCTCTAATCTGCAGTTTCTTTGTGCTCCAATTAACGAATGATTGCTCGACTTACTTGACTAGTTAAGAAACCTAGTAACTTTAAGCTTTTTTCTCGTTTGAGGCATTTGAAATATCCTCGTTTACCTTCCATGCATTTGTATTGGTGATTCAGTGAGGGAAAAGAAGAAAAAGAACATGCAGACTAAACCATGGGTATTTGTCCTGATTTAGTTAAAACAATCATTTAATGCCCAGTTTGTGTATGACTTTTTCTCAATCTTAATAAAGACCTTAGTTATGGGAAGTATGCTTAGTAAATATGTATTTCGTCAATTATAGTTGCTTTATTTTCATTAGGATAGCCTTTCTTCATATTTCTGTTTGGGTTATTTTAATTTCCTTATAAAATGCCAATAGCACTTGTTTTCTTTGTCATCCAGGCATATGAGAAACGTGATGCAGGGGCTGTTATCCACAGCCATGGCATAGAATCTTGCCTTGTGACAATGATCAATCCAATGTCAAAAGAATTTCATGTAAGTCTGAACAATTTTCTATTTTCTTTTTCTGCATTTTTTTCCCCTCATGTTCCTTTCTTCATTGTAGCATCTTTATGTTCTCTTTTCCTACAATCCATGCCCGCCTCCCCCCCCCCCCCCCCCCCCCCCACCAACTCTTCCCTTCTGATGTTGTTTGGCAAGGTTTGTTTTTTCTGATGAACTGTCTTGTTGAGGAACTTGTGGAATCCTTTGTGAAAGGGTTAGAAAGCATGAGTTATCCACATATGTGAGGACAATGTCCAGAATATGGTCCTTTTGACACGCATATTTTACTTTCTCAGTAGTACACTGATTAATCTCAATGATATCAGCTCAGGTTTATGCCATCACTGTATTTCCAAAAAATCAATTAATGGTTCTGATAAAGTACTTAAAAAGATGGTGATGTTAAGCGTCTTAAGAAGGAGCTGTTCCTGTGCTAGGAGAGACCAGATCATAAATTGATGTGTGATTACACTCTTTAGCATACATAAATGCATTCGTCAATTCATAATGTTGCCTCTTTTATGTTTTGATTTGCTTGTGCCTTTTGCAACCTACAGATAACTCATATGGAGATGATAAAAGGAATCAAAGGGCATGGTTACTATGATGAACTCGTCGTTCCAATTATAGAGAACACAGCTTATGAAAATGAGCTCACTGATTCTCTTGCTAAAGCGGTATGCTTAGTTTGTTACATTTAGTCCTGCACCGTGATTATAACAATAATCTCTCATCTGATATCTTGAGTTTACATGACACTGCAAATAGGGACGTTTAGTTTTCCTATGGATTGGAACCTGTCAGTGGCCCTATCCTATGATGGCTTCTTAGGCAATTGGTTTTACAATAAATGGTTACCTTAGTAACCTTTCTGACATTTCTTTCTCATTGTACTTGATATGTGTGGGCAAATATTAATATATATAGTCTGCGCATCTCACTGGTCAATAAGATTGTTTCTTCTGTGAGAATATCTGTAGTTGATCGCAGAGAAACCTGCCCTCACTATGAGTTGGTTTGCTTTTAATTATTTTTCCAACAATATTCTTCATTTCAATGTAAAACTTTGCAATAGACTGATCAGATTTCCCTTTCTGGTTTTCCAGATAGATGCCTATCCAAAAGCAACAGCTGTGCTTGTTCGTAATCATGGCATATATGTTTGGGGAGACTCCTGGATCAATGCTAAAACTCAGGTTTCCAATATTTATGAATGGATTTGAAGCAAATTGATCTTTTGTGCTAAATTTTAACTGGATTTTATTTGTTCATTTTTCTTTTTCCCTTCTGTCAGTTTTTGTATGAAGTTTACTATCATCTATAGATGACAAAGTTAGGCCATCAACCTTTTCTTGTGTTAATAATCACATTAAACTTTTCGTTGAGGGTGTCCAAAAACTGAGAAGATTCCTTTGAGTATTACAATTACCCACTTCTTCCCTCTGTACTTTTAACTTGTTCAACTCTATACTCTAATACTTCCCTTCTAGAAGGAACATTGGCTGTAACAGCTTTGCTTGCGTACATGAAACATCAATTTCTTAAAAAGTGTAGGCATTTGATCATTTGGTAGGTGTTTTGACTTCTTCATAAGCAGTCCATCCCTCTTACCTTGAGCATATTCATTGATGAATTCTTTATGGTGAAAGTAGTAACTTGATTTCCCATGTCCATAAATAAGTTATAGAAATATAACATGTGTATTCTTTCTTTCTCTTACTTGGTTGCATATTCTTCAGGCTGAATGTTATCACTATCTCTTTGATGCTGCTATCAAACTCCACCAACTGGGTCTGGACTGGTCTACTCCAAACCATGGTCTAACTCGTAATTTCAAGTTAGGTTTAGGAAGTAATGGCAATGTAAATACATCTGCAAAAGCAGTGACTGAAGGCTCAGATTATGGTTCTGGCCTATTCCCGGTAAGAATTTTACCTTCTCTAACTTTTAAGAGGCCTCTCGAGGTTTTAGACTCATCGATAACTCTTCTTCTCTTCTAGAAGTAAAAATCGGACTGGCTCTGAAGACTGTCCGTGTCTTTGGGGTTGGCCAATTCAAGAAATTTAGAATTATACTTTACATTGCCAGAAATACTTTTTAATTCTTGATATGGTTGCAGCGTTGCATTGTACTTGACATTGAAGGGACTACCACTCCCATATCATTTGTTTCTGAGGTTCTCTTTCCATATGCTCGTGACAATGTTGGGAAGCACTTGTCTGTGACCATATGATACTGCAGAAACTCAAGATGATATCAAGTTGTTGCGCTCTCAAGTAAGTTCTTCCCCCCCACCCCAACCAAAAACACCAAAACATTTTCAGTGGATTATAGTACTTGTGAAACATCCATATCTGGATTCTCTTTTGGAATATCCATATCTTTTCTGCCTCATCATTTCAAAATGCTTGTTGCAGGTTGAAGATGACCTGAAACAAGGAGTCGCTGGTGCTGTACCTATCCCTCCCGGTGATGCTAGGAAAGAGGAGGTAATAGCAGCTTTAGTTGCTAATGTGGATGCAATGATAAAGGCAGATCGAAAAATCACTGCTCTAAAACAATTGCAAGTAAGCAAAATATGATTCAGAGAAAAAATATTTTTGCTGTGGAGCTTGGCTTTCATATATGGTAATTATTTATGCAGGGTCATATATGGAGAACTGGATTTGAGAGTAATGAATTGGAGGGAGAAGTTTTTGATGATGTACCAGAAGCCCTTGAAAAGTGGCATTCTTTGGGAACAAAGGTTTTTTAGTTTTTTTCTTTCTCATTTTCTTGCAGATATGGCTCTTAATTTTGTATTCACCATCTCTTTCTGTGTGCTATCATGTTATTTCTGTTGAATGTTGTGTGATATATACTACCAGAAGGCTTCTGGTATTTTTTCTACTAACATAACCATGTCAATGTTTCTGTTACATGTAAGATATACCAATATCATAAATACAACTAACTGTCAGTTCTAGACTGTTTAGACCACTTTCAGTAAAACTTTTCTTGATATGATCAAGCTAAAAGCTTTAGCTTTTAGGTCGTGAGGCAGTCATCATTCTTCTTGCCATAGAGTTATACGATTCCATGAATACATTTTAAGTTCTATTGGCAAGATAGTGCTTAGTGTTTGAGCTTGCATAGAAGCTTCACCAGCAATGTTATTCTCTACTTGGTGACAGGTGTACATATATTCCAGTGGTAGCAGGCTGGCACAAAGGCTTATTTTTGGAAATTCAAATTATGGGGATTTAAGAAAATATTTGTCTGGCTTTTTCGACACTGCAGTGGGGTTGGCGCTTCTTTCTCTTAACTTTCTTGCTGTCTCCTAATTTTTGAGCAAAACTAAATCCTCCTTATCTTGGTTGCAGGAACAAAAGAGAAACACGCAGTTATGTCGAAATCACAAACTCATTGGGAGTTGATAAGCCATCCGAGATCTTATTTGTGACAGATGTATATCAAGAAGCTACAGCTGCAAAAGCTGCGGGTAAGGAGTTATTTGTTATTTTAGATGGTTGGATGCAGGTGCACAGTCATTGAAAGGTTTGCACTGTACACATACCTAAGCAACTTAAATAATTAAGAAGTCCAGATGCACTGTTTTTAATTTATCCTCCTTTTGAATTTTGAGTCATGATATTAATTAAACTTTATCAAACGTGTTCCTATCGTGTAAGCAACCATTTTGAAAACAGTCTTACATAATGCTGTCATGAAAGCAGCCTTTCTTTTCCACTTTAGGGTACTTTTGCAATCCCTATGAACTTCTAGCTTTAGTCCTTAGAGAGAAGGTAGTTTCATGTTCATTTTATCACTCGATGTTGATATTTATTTCGGTTTTGTTCAATCATTTAGGTTTGGAGGTGGTAATTTCTATCCGGCCAGGAAATGGACCTCTTCCAGAGAACCATGGCTTCAAGACAATCAATTCTTTTGCGGAAATCTAAAAGCAGAAATCTTCCATAATCATTTCAAATGAGATATGTGTAAAACTATAAGAAGATATAATGTGATTACTCTTGTTGTGAACTCTCCCTTTTAGTCTCATAAGATATTTTAAAAGAGTCAAGGGTTCCTCAAATATGTTTTGTGCGGATCAGGGTCCTCTCCTGATTTGATCATATATTAGGAGAGGATCCTATTCCGTTTTGTGCATATTGGGTGGAAATATCTTTTGCTGATACCTTGAGTGTGTGAATTTCTCTTAAAATTTAGCAAGTGTTACTCCCATTAAATATGAATCCTATTAATTGCTTTTCTAGAATTCAACATTTTTCAGAAAAACAATTTTGAGATTCAGAAGTAGTGGGTATGAGGTAGAGACTTCGGCAGCCAATTAATTGTGACAAGAAAAACCCACGTCTTTGCCTGTCTATTTAAGACTTTGGCAGCAAAATACAAAAAAAAAAAAAAATGTACAAACACAGCTTTTGTATTACTTTTATAAGTTAAGATAATATCAATAATCTGCTAATTACCTGCAGTGTGTCAGTGTTTCATTTGGCGAGCTTGGAGCCTGTTATGTAATCTTGAAAAGTTTGGGACACAAAAGTGTCTTTGAGCTTCTTATCACCCAGAACCTGTAGCCAATATGACCAAATCTGTCTGTAGAAGTGTATAAGTAGTCTCACCATTAAGTGTAGCCAAAATGCCTTTGATCACAAAAGCAGAAGCTTTTGGCTTTCATAACAATGCCACCCTCAGAACTTTTTCGGCAATGTTGAGACTAAACATGAATTCAACTGTTGGAGGAAACTATGTTTTGGTACCATTCCTTATTTGCCAAAGGAAGCTTCTGCCTAAAACAGTTTCCACAAATTTTGAAATAATTTTAACTTTGGAAGCTTAATGTCAAAATATAAAAGATGTTATTGCTAATGCTTGGAACATCACTGAATCTCCTCACCCAGAGAGTTACGAATTCCACTTGGTGAACCTCATGAATTGAATGGTGGTTTTCTTTTTTTTGGTGTGTATCCTCTACTACAATCTTCAGTTTACCCTAAAAGTAAGAGTAACTCCTGAATCCAAAAGCACCAATTGAGGACTAAGAAATTACCCGAACCCAGACAGTTGTCGCAGTCACAATAGTGTTGTTAAAACTTACTTGAACATGAATAATGCTCTTTAGTATTCGAAATCCACCTTTTACGTTAACTAATTCATCCTAGCCTATATAAACCACTTCGTACTAGAGATTTTACCATATTTGATCATTATTTATTTTACCATATTAAATCATTTCATAAGTCAGAGATATATAAATATATCCATTTCATGTTAAAACCGAGCTTTTATTTTGATTACCATACCAAAACCTCCACGACTTAGAGAGTCTTCATCAAAAATTAACAAGCTAATTGGTATTGAATATAATGCACTTAATCAGTTGAAAATGACTTGCATATATAAGATTGATGAATATATTCCAACACTATTTGACAATTGTAGCTTTGTAATCTTTATGGTTTTTATCTATACTCCAACGCTACTTCAACCATCATGAACTATATATAGGATCACTTCAAGGGCAAGAAGCCCACTAATAGTAGCTCCAACAACGGCTGCCATGATTCAAGTCAGACGTGGCAAGATATTGTTTGCTTTAAACTTTAATAAGACTTGCACCATTTTGTAGCTGTTATAATCCAGGCTAGACATGCCAATTTTTTCTGTTTTGAGCCTTAACAAGACCTGCACGGTTTTTGTTTCAGGAGTGACCATGCACTCCCAAACACATCTTTGTCAATTAAAGTGTGAATTATCTCTTACAAACCCAGCATTTATCCCGTGCGGATCATCCCTTACAAACCTAGCATCTCTCGACATGTGATTTGCTTAGGGTGCTACATACACTCCCCTTAGGAACTCAACAACCTTATTGAGGTTTGCCTCACCATCATTCAAGAGAGAGTCATTGATGAGGTTTGTCTCACCATCGTTTAAGAGGACACACAGAGCCGCTCTAATACCATCTGCTATGACCTAACTCAAACTTGACAAGATGTTATCCGCTTTAGGTCTTAACAAGACCCATATAATTTTGTTTTTGGGGCGTCAATACACCTTAAAATGCGTCTGGCCAATTAACGTGTTGATCACTCCTCACAAACCCATTATTTCTCCCGTACTTTGTCGACATAAGATTTGTCTAAAGTATTACATTGGTTATTTGTTTTTCTCTATTGCGCAGTTTGCGCCCTTTTTACTGTTTTATTTTGACTCGATTAATACACATTACATTTGCTAGGTACAAGCTAGTCATTAATAAGACGATACATACTACTTGATCAAGAAAATGTCAAACTGACCTCCTCACTATTATATTCTTTCATTCGAATTAAATTATATAAAGGGGGATTGCCACTTTCCCTCCTATAGTAATCAACATATATTATTTATCCCCTACTATTTTTATAATGACCAAAAACCCCCTGACAGCATAAGTTTACAATATTACCCTTATTTTCAACTACTCTTTTATTTACATTTATTATAAATTAAATAAATCACATGAATAGAAACTAAATAAAAAATTAAGTATTAAAAATAAGAAATATATGTTTTGATGTGAGTGAAAAAATTAATAACAAATTTTTTTCTTGTAATTATTTACTTTGTGAATATTTTCTTATAATAAATATTTTGTAATATTTTAAAATTAAATGTAAAAGTATAGGTAAAATATTTTATTATTTATCTTATAATAAATTTTTATATGTCATTCAAGTTTTCTTATAATAATTTTTTATCATTTTATAATAATTTTCTTATATTTTTATTATAATAAAATTTTCACAAAATAAATAAGTACAAGAAAAAATTTTATTATTAATTTTTTTACTCATATCAAAATATATTTTCTTATTTTTAATGCTTAATTTTTTATTTAGTTTCTATTCATGAGATTTATTTAATTTATAATAAATATAAATAAAAGATTAGTTGAAAATAAAGGTAATATTGTAAACTTATGCTATCAGGGAGTTTTTTGACCATTATAAAAACAGTAAAGGGGAAAATGGTATATGTTAATTACTGTAAGGGGGAAAGTAGCAATCTCCTTTCTACAAAACTAAGATATAATACGTTAATTGAAATATATTGGAGCTTTATACCCTTTATTAATTATATCCCGAACTTAGATCATTTTGTTTTTTCCAATTATCATGGCACAAGATTTTTAGAAGAGCACAGGAGATCTTAAAATAGATCAGGAAAGAATTTTAATTTTTTTTATTTCACCTTAATTTAATTTCTCTTTATAAACTATCCTTTGAAAAAAAAATTGTACCCTATGAAGTCATGATTTGTGACATCCTATTTAAAATATAAATTTCTAAAACACATGGTTACTCTTTATTAAAACTTAATTTATGTAATAAAGTGTTATCAAAAGCTCTTCTTGAAATAATTATATTCTAATAAAGATTAGACAAAAGAATCAAAATTAGAATTTTCTTATACTTTGTTCTCTTCTTAAGTAAAATTACTTACGGATAATTAATGGTTAATGTAATTACACATATTAGGATGAATAATTTCTGTATGTTTTATTGATGAGAATTACTCCTGTTTAAATAGATTGTGGGGGAATAAATCAAATCCCACAAAATCAGAGCTATAACAACTAGAAATCTAATTCTAAGGAAACAAATCAGTAAACCTATTTAAGGAAACAAATCTTGCTAAATAATATAGATCCTAATTTATACAATTCTAATTATGTAGAATTATGATTTCATCCACACTCCCCCCTCAAGCTTGGCTATAGATGTTGATGAGACGAACCTTGCCTTCAAGAAACTCATGAGTTTGTTCTGAGAGTCCTTTTGTGAGGATATCAGCTAGTTGGTGAGATGTAGGCAACTATTCAAACTTGATAATGTTTCCATCAAGCTTTTCTTTAATGAAATGTCGATCAACCTCCACGTGTTTGGTCCTATCATGATGAACATGATTATGAGCTATACTAATTGCTGACTTATTATCACAATAGAGTAGCATATGTTCTTCAAATCCAATCTTTAATTCCTTCAGCACCCTTCTTATCCAGATAAGCTCACAAACTCCATGTGCTATAGCTTTAAACTCGGCTTCCGCACTACTTCTAGCAACCACTGACTGTTTTTTGCTACGCTAAGTCACCAGATTTCCCTATAGCAACGTGCAATAACCAGATGTTGATTTACGATCATTAATAGATCCAACCCAATTAACATCTATGCATGGCTCCACTTTTCGATCATTGGTCTTTGCAAAAAACAAGTCTTTTCTAAGTGTTCGCTTCAAGTATCTTAGGACTCTATATACTGCATTCAAATGACCTTGGCATGGTGCGTGCATATGTTGACTTACTAAACTCACTGCAAAGGCAATATTCGGTCTTGTGTGTGAGAGATAGATGAGCTTTCCAACTAGGCGTTGACATTGTCCTTTATCGACCGAACCTCTTTCAAGCATTTTTCCTTTGTTACCAAGCTCAACTGGAGTCTTACTCGGCTTGCATCACAGCACGCCAGTTTCTTGCAATAAATCTAAAGTATATTTTCTTTGAGAGACAGAGATCCTCTTCCTACTCCTTGCAACTTCCATTCCAAGAAAATATCTTAGCGTTCCAAGGTCTTTAACTTCAAATTCCTTTGCCATCATTTGCTTGACTTTTTCTACTTCTTTGTTCTCATTTCCAGTGACAATGATATCATCAACATATAGTATAAGAATAGTAATTTTTTTTCTTTTTCAAACAACATGTGATCAGCTTGTCCATGGACATAGCTAAATTCCTTGATAACTTTGGAGAATCTGTCGAACCAAGCCCGTGGATACTGCTTTAGACCATAGAGGGACTTGTTGAGTTTATAAACACTGTGACTTCTTAGGTTTTCTTCAAATCCTGGAGTTTGACACATAAAAACTTCCTCCTCAAACTCATCATTTAAAAAAACATTTTTTTTATATCAAGTTGACGTAGAGGCCAATTAGAGTTTGTAGCCAAAGATAGAAGAATTTGGATAGTGGTGAGTTTGGCAACATGAGCAAAGGTCTCAGTGTATTCAATCTTGTACGTTTGAGCAAAGGTCTCAATTGAACCATCAACCTTATATTTGATGGTGAATACCCATTTACAACCCACTGTATTTTTTTCTGGTAGCAACTCCACCAGGCTCCATATATTATTCTGTCTAAAGACATGCATTTCTTCAAGACCAGTAGCTTTCTACTAGGGAAAAAATAAGACCTCTTCAATTGATATATGAATCAAAACACTAGACAAACTTAAGATGAAATCATGGAGTGAAGGGACAGATTTAAGTAAGATATGAATTTAGAAATGGGGTAATGAGTGCAAGAGATCAATAATAAGACTGAATTTACCTAACTCGTCTGGTGAATGAGACTCTACCATCGGTTCATCCTCATGACTGTGAGTAGGATTCATGATTTCTTTATTTACTTGAGATTTTTTTCCTTCTAGAGCAGACTTGCAATTCTGGCTGTTTAGATATTGAAGTGTTGAATCTCCTCTTGTTTCCAATATTGGTGAAATTGGATCAATTACAGAAAGATTGATTTTAGTTGACTCAGGAATAGAGACAACAGTATCCAACTTAATATCAAGTAAAGGCAGGTCATGGATATCCCAAGAACAGCAAGTTTCATCCCATTTCTCCCCTTGAAGTGAAGTTGGAGAAAAATATGGTGTATTTTCAAAGACTGTGACATCACAAGAAATCCATGTTTTTTTAGTTTTTGGATAGCAACACCGATACCCTTTTTGGGTTAGAGAATAACCAATGAAAACAGTTTTGATTGCTCGATGGTCAAGTTTACTTTTATTATAGTTATGAATATGTACAAATGTTGTGCAACTAAAAATTCTTAATGGAAGTGTATTGGACTTAAAGACATGTGCGTAGGTTTTTGAAAGAATAGACAAAAGGGGTTTCAAAATTGATAGGACGACTTGACATACGATTTATGAGGTAGGTAGCAGTGAGGATATCATCCCCCCACGAGTACTTTGAGATATGCATGGTTAACATGAGAGCCCTACCCTAACAAATGACGATTTTTTCTTTCTGATACTCCATTTTATTATGGAGTATCAATACAAGAGCTTTGATATTGAATTTCATTTTCTAACAAATAATCACCAAGAATAGAACTAAAATATTATTTTCCATTGTTAGTTCTTAGAACACGAATTTGGGTTTGAAATTGAGTTTGAATCATCTTGTGAAAAACTTTGAATATGTAACTAGCTTCAGATTTATTATGTAGGAGATAAACCCATGTAATCTGTGTGTGATTGTCAATAAATATAAGAAACCATCTTTTTCCATGGCAAGTTATAATTTTTGAAGGTCACCATATGTCACTGTGGATCAAAGAGAATGGAGTGGAAGGAATATAAACCTTTGGAGAAAAGGACATGCGAGTATATTTAGCTAATTGGAAAATTTTACACTCAAAAGAAACAAGATTTTTATTATCAAACAAAGATGGAAATATACGTTTTAGATATAAAAAATTGGGATGGCCAAACCTATGATGCCATAATATTATTTCATTAGTACTATAAGCAAATGTAAAAGCTCCCTGATGATAAGTCCTGAAATTGACAAGAAGAAGACAAGAAATTAGCAACACAATGATTATATCGTGTGATTTTGCTAACATAGATCAGATTGCATTTTAGGACAGGGACATAGAAGACATATTTGAAGATTAAATTTGGAGACAGTTTTATGTCACCAATTCCAACTACTAGTGTAAAAGATTTATCGACAATTTTAACAGTGATTTGTTTATAACAAGAGACATAAGAGTGAAAAAAAAATTAGAACTATCTGTCATATGATCAGAGGCCACAGAATCAATTATCCAAGGATTCGTAGATTGAATCATTGATTGGGAATTTAAGACAGAGTAGAGTTTTCCAAATTTGGCAACAGAACATGATCCACTGCTGCAGTTTGCATAGTTGGGTGGATGGGTATGAGAGGCATTGATAGAAGATGAATTAAGGAGTTTGCATAGTTGGTCAATTTGTTCCTTGCTGAATGGTATAGATGCACCAGAGTGGTCTTGATTAGATTGGATATAGTGTGCACATCCTTCATTTTTTTTTTCCGAGGCTGCCAATTTGTTGGTTTCCTATGAATCTCTCCGTACTTGTCCCGAGTATGTCCAGGTCGATTACAATGATTACACTATGGTCACTTGCTCGAACGATGATCAGGATGTTGTTGTCCATTTGAGTGAGTTTTAGTAGTCATTAAGTAGATACTTCTGGTGCAGATGGAGTTATAAATTTGTTATCTGAGAGCATCACCTTTCACCAGGCTTTCTCATGTTGTACTTCTGTGAAGGTTTCGTTAGTAGAAGGGAAAGGCTTTTGAGCCATCACTCGACCCGCTACCTTGTCTAGATTTTTATTAAGACCAACAAGGAAATCAAATACTCTTTCTTTTTCAAGGTTATGATTTTGCTTGACGCTGCACTTAGCACAAAACGAGTCATCTTCAAAAAACATATCTAATTCTAGCTAAAGATCTTGGAGATCAGAAAAATATTGGGTGACAGAGTTGGAACCTTGTTTATCTCCTCCAGTTTTGAACGAATCTCAAAAATCTTAGAAGCATTCCCAAGATTAGAGTACGTCCATCGAGCTGCATCCCACACATATTTGGTTGTCTTGAACCAGAGATAACAATGACTAATTTGTGGTTCCATCGAATTGATGAGCCATGCAAGAAAAATAGAACAATTAGTCCTAAGGCTCTGATACCATGTAAATACATAGATTAGAATGAATAATTTCTGAATGTTTTATTGATGAGAATTACTCCTCTTTAAATATTACAGGGGAATAAATCATAGTTATAACCTATAGAAATCTAATTCTAAGGAAAATCAGTAAACCTATTTAAGGAAACAAATCTTGCTAAATAACATAGATCCTAATATATACAATTCTAATTATATATAATTCTGATTTCATCCACAAATAATAAATAAAGAAAATTAAAAAAATTCCATCCATACATTAGAGCATCTAAAAGCTTTTACCTTTATGTGATTTTATTTTTTGTCTTGTTATTTATTTTGTTTACTCCTTGGTAAGCTGTTAATTTTAACATTAGAGCTGGCAAAATTTGACACGACCCAAATACCCGACACGAATCCGACACAAATAAATGGGTTTGGGTCGTCAATTGACACGATTATTAAATGGGTCGGGTCCGGGTCAATACGACTTTTTTCTGTGTTGGGTTAGAGTCGAAATTTTTAACCCATTTACCCGATCAATGACACGATTATTAAGCGGGTAAACGGGTTGTGTCAACCCATACCCTCTAACACGACCCATTAAAATATGACATTTTTTATTTTTAAAAAAATAAAAACACATTTATAATTAAAATAAATAAAATAACATAAAAATAAGTTTTAAGATTTTAACATATTGCACGCCAATTGATAAAAGTTTCTAGCCACTAATTAAAAAAATTTCAACCAAAAAATCTAGATTGTTGCCAATTAAAAATTAAGACAAAAAAATTGCCAATGCCACAATCCATATAGATTCGATCTTTTCCACCCACCACCCCCACTTTCTTTTTCACGCAATCCATAAAGAAATAAGCTTTAAGATTTTAACATATTGCACGCCAATTGATAAAAATTTCTAGCCACTAATTGAAAACGTAATGTCAGCCTAAAAAATCTAGATTGTTGCCAATTAAAAATTAAGACAAAAAAATTGCCAATGCCACAATCCACATACCTTCAATCTTATCCACCCACCACCCCCACTTTCTTTTTCACCAGCAAACACTTGATTAAATCTCAAGTTCAATTCCAGCAGGCTGCAAGACTTTGATCGGCTGCTCTTGAGATCAAACATTCATGGTTAGGTTAGTTTAAAAAGCAATTTCTCAATTATTTAAATATTGTTTGCATTTTTTAATGGGTTTTGTTTTCTATTGCTTCCTTCACCTGTGTGATTATAACTTTTGCAATTTGGTTTGAAAGTAATTCTTTTTAAATTTGTTTAAATTTTTTTGACACCTAATTGCATTCCTCTATTATAACTTAATGTTACAATCACTGTCGATATGATCGTTTTTTGGTACAGCAGTAGCATGACACTTAATTGCATTCATGGTTAGGTTAGTTTAAAAAGTAATTTCTCAATTATTTAAATATTGCTTGCATTTTTTAATGGGTTTTGTTTTCTATTGTTTCCTTCACCCGTGTGGTTATAGCTTTTGCAATTTAGTTTGAAAGTAATTCTTTTTTAAATTTGTTTAAATTTTTTTGACTCTTAATTGTATTCCTCTATTATAACTTAATGTTACAATCACTATTGATATGATTTTTTTTTTGGTATAGCAGTAACATGGAACCGAATCCAAATAATAATAATTCAACTAATATCGCAGCCCTCTTACATGGACATCAAGTGAATTTGGAGGAATTAGAGCAAGATGGTGACAATGATGTTCCAAAGAAACAACGCAAGAGGAGAAGAACATCCAAAGTATGGGGTATGTTCACTAAATTGCCATTAGATGCATATCAAGATAGAAAGGAAAGGTCGATGTGTGTTTGTGGACAAGTTTACATTAGCAAAAGTAATTATGGGACTGGTAACATGCTTAAGCATATTAAAAAATGTCCTAAGTTAAAAAAGTCACGTGACCCCCGTTAAATGATTTTAGACCATTCGGGTTCTATAGGTTCATGTTCTTTAGAATTTGATCAGGTTGTCTTTCATAAGCTGTTGTCTGCAGCAATTGTGAAGCATGGATTACCTTTTCAGTTTGTTGAGTTTGATGCAATTAGGACTTGTTTTTAGTTTCTGAATTTCGAAGTACAAAATATTTCCAGAATTACAGCAAAAGCGAATATCCTAAAAGCTTATAATGCAGAAAAACTTAGGATTAAAACTATGTCAGAGGAGGTTCCTGGTAGAATTTGTTTCACCTCTGATTTATGGACTGCCTGCACTACTGATGGATACATGAGTCTCACTGCACATTTAATTGATAAAAACTGGATTTTACAAAAAAGATTGTTGAACTTCACCTTGATGCCATCTTCACACACTGAACTTTGTTTGTCTGAAAAGTTATTATCTTTATGGACAGAATAGGGTGTTGAGAAAAAAGTGTATTCTATAACATTGAACAATGCTTCAGCTAACGAGGCATGTGTTACTGTGTTGAAATCTCAGTTGAAAATTAGGAAAGCTTTACTGTCTAATGGTGATTATTTACACATGCGTTGTTGTGCTCATATTATCAATTTAATTGGTCAAGATGGATTAAAAGCAATAGAAGGAGAACTTTATAAAATTCGTGAAAGTTTGAAATACGTAAATGCATCTCAAGGTGGAAAACAAAATTTTTTGGAGTGTGTTAATCAAATGTCCTTGGATAAAAAATAAAAAAAAAAGGCTTGAGACAAGATGTCCCTACAAGATGGAATTCCACTTATATTATGCTAGATTGTGCACTTTACTATAAAAGTACTGTTTTTCACTTAACTTTAAGTGATTCTAATTATAAGTACTGCCCTTCAGAAGATGATTGGAACAAATTGGAGAGAATTAATAATTTTTTGTTACTTTTTTATGAGATTACTTGCATATTTTCTGGATCAAAGTACCCCACTTCAAATTTGTATTTTCCAAAAGTATTTGCAGCTTATGTAACTTTGAGGGAATACTCAGAAAATGGAGATAGGTATATGAAAGACATGGGGAAGAGGATGCTTGAAAAATTCTTGAAGTATTGGTCTGACTTTTGTACAATTTTGACAATACCTGTTATTTTGGATCCTCATTATAAGTTACAATTTGTTGAATAGGCATACAAAAAGGTTTATGGTGAAAATTCCAACGAGTTAAAAAATATTAGAGAGAAGCTGTTTTCATTGTTTGATGAATATATATATGCTCATTTCGACCCAGTCTACCAATACATCTTCTATGCAAGGTTCTGTTTCTCACTCAAATGAGAATGATAACACAAAAGGCAGAGGAAAATTGGATTCATGTCTCGAGGTTAGTTTTATTTATTTATATAGATATTTTTAAATGCAACTTATTCTTGTTTACTTCATAGTTACATTTTATGTTTAATGAATTTTAGTTACATTTCATGTTTGTTGAATTATTCCTTTTTTTATGTATAAAAGGAATTTGATAATTTTGAGAGCATGGAATCTAGCTGTACCCAAAAAACTCAGCTGGAGCTTTATTTGAGTGAACCACGAGCTGATAGGAGCAGTCACTTGGACATTTTAAGTTTTTGGAAAGACAACCAAGTTCGTTATCCTGGGCTCGCTTCTATGGCTCGTGATGTTTTAACCATTCCAATATCAACAATTGCATCTGAATCAACCTTTGGCGTAGGTGGTTGGGTTCTTGATCAATTTCGGAGTTCACTTAAGCCTGAAACAGTGGAATCAATAGTTTTCAGTAGAGATTGAATTTTTGGACAAGAAGGTTATCTTTTTTTCTCAATTCTCTTGTCTTTATGGTAGATTCTCAATTATGGTTATTTACAATTTTGAGGCTGAATTTTGTTTGTTTCTTTAGCTTATAGTGTTGCTGGCTTGTTGCATGTCCCTCTTGACTTGTGTTCCTTTTTTTGGTTATTCACTTTAGTAAATGCAATGGTTTCTATGGATGAGCTAACCACTGATATACTCAAGCACAACAATTAATTATGTTCCATCTGAAGCTGATGTTATGATAACTAATAACTGACAGGTTTAATCATTTACTAATTTCTCTTTTTTTTAATTTATATTTGCATTAAAATATACTTATATTTTTTTAATTTTAAATCAATTTGCAGGTGCTAATTATCAGAACTTGTATATTAAAGATGATTCTCCATTTTTTGTGAAGGATAACCATATATATGAAATGTGGCAGTCTATTTTGTAAAATTATATGTAGATTTATAACATTTGTTTTTGATAGATATACATTTAGAACTTTAATGGTTGAAATGTGTAATATTTTGGTATACATATACATACATATATATATATACATATATATATATATACACATATATATATATACACATAATATTAATATATTATATTATTTATGTAGAATTCTATGTAGATTTATAACATTTGTTTTTCATAGATATACATTTAGAACTTTAATGGTCGAAATGTGTAATAATTTGTTACATATATATATATATACATGATGGAATGTAATTTGCGTCAATTAGGAGTGCAATATTTTATGTAAATATTGTTTAATATATAAATATTAAACGGATTATTGTGTAATCCGTTTATTTTTCGTGTCGGGTTTGAGTTTTAATACTCTAACCCGATTATTAAATGGGTCAAGTTTGAATGAACTTAAATTTAACACTAATATAAAATTAATACAACACGAATACAATACAATGACCGGTTTTGCCACCTTTATTTAACATAACAAAGTTGAAAAAAAAAGCCAAAAAGTAAAATGTCCAGTACAACTCAATCAAAGTATCAAACCGTAAACTTGGGCTTATGAAATCTATGATTCATGCACACAGTCCATAGTCCATCCACTTAACCCTATGCCATGTCTTGTATTCATATAAGCTGTGTGATTCGATTCAGTATCTGGGTAATCTCTTTATGTCAAATTTGCTGCCTCCATTTCGCATTGTTTGATTTCTGATTATGTTAAATTTACTGACTCCATTAACTGTATGTTTGCGTTGGTATGTGCGGAGGTGTGCAGAAGGAGAGAATGGAACCAGAGAACACGTGTGTGTTTTCTGGGGATGGGACTATTTTGTCTTTGCCATCTCGGAAGCCATACCCACATAAGCCTGTACGCCTCTTTTCTTGATGTTATCAATTACTCTTTATCACCATTTCGATATCAATAAGTCAGTATGGATATCAAGTAGCCATACAGCACATTTGAATTTGAATAAGGTTGTCTATTGTTTCCAGTGAATACTCGCGCATTGATCTGTTTTATTGCTGTTTGAATATTATGACAGTAATGGGAGCTTATGTTGTTGCTTTTAGTTTCAGCATTTGATTGTAAATGCACATGTACGTAGAATTTACTGTGGCATTCAAGTGATGTTATCAGATGTTTGAATGAACAGGTTCGCGATAATCCTGTGATTCGTAGTTTCTGTGTGCTCCTATTAATTAATCATTATTCAAGTAATTTACAAGTTTACTAACGATTATCTTGTTTCTGGTATTATTTTGCACCTTCTTGTATTAACGAGAGAATGACTCAGAATAAGACATGTGATTATCAGTTATTATTTTGTTTATCATGATTGGTTTTAATTTTTTCTCTAATTTCTGTGTTGAATTTTTTTTCTTTTTCTAATTTATTCATAAAGTTGCATTAACAGTTGTTTTCCTCATCTCATGATCCAGACATGTGAGACGAGTAATGCTGGAGCTGGTATCCACAGCCATGGAATAGAATATTTTCTTCTGACAATGATCAATCTATTTCAAGTTTTTAACTGCTGACAAACTTTAAATGTTTCCAATTTGTTCTTTTCTGCTATTTTTCCTCGTGTCCCCCTCTTCACTACAGCTTCTTTGTGTTCTCTTGTTCTACACCCCTTACCTTTCCTTTTCCCACTGAAGTGGTTTTGTGAGGCTTTATAATGGTGAACTATCTGGTTGAGAAATGTGCCTTTGGGAATGATCTAAGCATGATTTGTTACATATGGGAGGACAAAGTTTGGGCTATGGTACTGGTAACAACCAATGAATTCAGGTTGATGCCTTCACCCTATTTCTGGCTAATAGAGGATCAATTAATTACTCTATTAAATTATATGAATGATGGGGATTCCTAAAGTTTCTTTGCAAGCTTTTCATCTGCTGGAAGATACCATAATATAAGTTCCTACGTGATTATACTTTTTAGCATGTATAAATTCTTTCGTCCACTCAGAGTCGTTACCTGTTTTAGGTTTTGATTTTCTTCTGCTTCTTGCACACTTATATACAAATGATAAAAGGAATAGAAGGGCATGGTTACCGTGATGAACTTGTGGTCTATTATAGAGAACATGGCCGACAACATGAGCTTATTGATTCTCTTGCAAAAGCATATGATTAGTGTTCTTACGTTTAGTTCTGTATAGAGATTATAATGCTAACTTTTTGTGTTACATATTACACTTTCGTGATACTGAAAAGGATGATATGATAAGTTTTCCAATTGATTGGAACCTAACAACGGTACTAATATGCGGGGCTCCTTAGACAATTAGATTGCCGATAAATGGTTAGCCCAAGTAAAATTTTTTATTTTCCTTTCTTGTAGTACCTACCTTAATATATGGACTCGTATTAGTATTCATCATCAGCATGTCCTGTTCTGGTCAATCAAACATTTTCTACTGTATCTTTGGTTGATCTCAGAGATACTTGCCTTCTCTATAAATTCATTCATAGTTAATTCTTATCCCAAGATTTGTTCATTTCCATGTAGAAAATTTGCATAGGCTGATTGGATTTTCCTTTTTCGTTATTCAGATCAAGGCCTATACAAAAAAATTGATCCCAGAACTGTATCCGCATCAATTCCCAACAGCTGTTCTTGTTCCAAATCATGTTTGGAGGGCCAGCGAGGTGATCAGCAGGCAGCTTAATGGCCTTCACATCAGCTTCTGCTGTGAGGCTCTAGCAAGACCTCTGCGCATTCTATGAGATTCTTCATGGCATATATGTTTGGAAAGATTCATGGATTAGCGCTAAAACTTGGATTTCTTCTATTTATGAAAGGATTCGAATAAAGTTGAGAAGCATTTGTCTGCAACACAAGAAACTGCAGGAACTAAACATGATATCAAAATTTTGCACTCTCAATTAAATTTTTTATATGTTTTCAGTAGATAATGGTACTTATGGAATATCCATATCTTTTCTGCCTCAACATTTCAAAATGCTTGTTGCAGGTTGAAGATGACCTGAAACAAGGAGTTGCTGGTGCTGTACCTATCCCTCCCAGGGATGCTGGGAAAGAGGAGGTAATAGCAGCTTTAGTTGCTAATGTGGATGCAATGATAAAGGCAGATAAAAAAATCACTGCTCTAAAACAATTGCAAGTAAGCAAAATACTATTCAGAGAAAAAATATTTTTGCTATGGAGCTTGGCTTTCACATATGATAATTATTTATGCAGGATCATATATGAAGAACTGGATTTGAGAGTAATGAATTTGAGGGAGAAGTTTTTGATGATGTACCAGAAGCCCTTGAAAAGTGGCATTCTTTGGGAACAAAGGTTTTCAGCTTTTCTTTCCCATTTTCTTTTGAATTTCTTGTCGATGTCACTCTTAACTTTTGTATTTTTCCATCTATAACTTTGTGGGTGCTATCATATGTTACTGTACCACATCATACATGTGGCACAAATAATTGTATATCAATATCAACAATACAACTACTGCAATTGAATTTCTATTTAGACCATGCACAATCATTAGATTTGTTCTTGATACAGTCAAGCTAAAGCTCTTAGGTGCTGAAGCTGTTATTTTCGTTCCCCTTCCAATGCAACTGTCTGGCTTCCTGAATTTATTTGAAGTTTCATTCTCTTGGCAATATTTTGCCCAATTTTTGAGTATGCATAGGAGGTTCATCAGCAATATTAATTACTAATTCTGTATCCGGTGCAGGTTTACATATAATCTAGTGGCAGCAGGTTGACACAAAGGCTTATCTTTGGAAATTCAAAATATGGGGACTTAGGAAAATATTTGTCTAGATTTTTTGACAGTGCAATGGGGTAAGTTCTTTAACTTCCACTTTTATGTCTCTTGCTGCCTCATACTTCTTGAGCAAAGAGGTAAATCCTTGTTTGTCCTCTTGCTTGCAGGAAAAAGAGAAAAACACAAAGTTATGTTGAAATCACAGTGTTGGTGGGAGTTAATTAGCCATCTGAAATTTTACTCATTACAGTTGTCTACCAAGAAGCCACAGCTGCAAAAGCTGCAGGTAACAAGCTGTTTGTAATCTTTTATTTTTAAATGGTTGGATGCTCGACTGTTATTGAACTGGTTCATTTGCAATTCATATGTCCATAAGCAAGTTAAAGAAATTAAGGTGCCCAGATTCACACTTTTAATTTTTTAACTTTCTGAATATTCAGTAACAATATTCAAATTTATGATGTGCCCCTGCACCATCCCTTTGAACTTTTACTGGTATTCCTGAGAGAAAAGGTAATTCCGCGTTCATATTCTATGTCGAGATTGATGTTTATTTCAGTTTGATTTATTGTTTTGGTTTGGATGCGATAATTTCTGTCCAGCCAGGAAATGGACCTCTTCCAGAGAGTCGTGGCTTCAAGACGATCAATTCTTTTGCAGGAATCTCAAGGCAAATATAATTCTATGAGCATATAGTATGTGACAGTTGTAGTTGAACCATAAACAGAAATAATGTGATCACTCTTCTGTAATGAACCTTCTCTATTTGTGTGATGCATGCACTTAATGCTTGTGTTCTTGGATTAGACGCCAGTAGTTGCTTGTTCTAAAAGGTGTGCTTCTTCTTCATACTCAATTTATATATGGGGCTGTGAGGAAATATCGATTGTTATTTTATGAGCAAGATAAGTTTTGTTCTTATCAACCACCCATGGGTAGATTTGAAAAAGACAAGCCGAAGGGGAGATGAGTAAAGAATTTGAATCCTTAAATGTGCCACATGGAATGTGACAAGCCCATATGTTAGATTTGGGTAACTTTCAAGCAGAGCACTTTAATCTTAGACTTATTATAGAGTAAACACTATTTTCCCAACCAAAAAAAAAAATGCACAGAGCCAAATAAAAATCTCATCCATGAATTTTTTTTGGATAGCCAAAATTTAAATTTAAAAGCTAAGGCATGGTCATTACGCTATCCATTTAATATTTATCTCACTGTCTGATAGATGAATTTAATGTTTCAAATTTTTTTATTTATATCATTGTTGTTGAATTCAAAACAGAAGATTGGTAATTGATCCCACGGCCCCATATTGAACATGTTTTATGATAACATTGAAAAATATATCTTCTATAAGTGGACTAGTCTTCAAAACTTGCCCAATCAAACTCCAAATTTGGGCTATATATTTAATTTTAAATGATATGTGATAATTTAAAGTAGGAAGACTAGTCGTATAGTTGATTTGTAAGTACGGGCAAGAATTGACCAAGTCCTTGACAATTTGATCCAATACTTTTGTTTTCTTCTATGAACGATAATTTTTTTCTGGGTCTCACATTGGCTGAGCTCAAAATTAGTATCCAAAACTTTCTTGGGTTCGCATTTTCCAGGAAAATTAATTAGAGAATCTATATATAAGATACTAACCACAGAAAGAGACCAGCATATACAGGGAGGAGGCAGGTGACAAAGTGAGTTGCAAAAGGTATCCCAATTGCATCTAAAGTGATGTAAAAGAGACCTTGGCAGTTTTTGTCCGATGTTTGGGTCCAGTCCAAAGATACTCTCACAGGCGGTCATCAATCACACTGACACAAAAGTAGAACCCCAAAGCCAAGCAAAGGCAGAATTTAAAAAGGCCTCTCACATTTTCTTTGCTTTTCTAACTTAATTACTTAGACCATACTCTCTCTCTCTTTTTCTTTCTTTTTCAATCATCATCATAGCAATTTTCCCACTTTTGTTTTAACTTTTTACAAACTGTGATGATCGTCTCATCTCTTTCAAGTCAAAAAGGAAAATAAAAGGATGACAAAGAATTGCATACCATAGCTGAACAGAAACAACATTACATAACCTAGGACGGTGACTTCCCTTTCAATGAGAAAAAAACTTATTGAGATGCACCAATTTTTTTTTATTTTTTTAAATTTTAAACCTTCACGGTTCTACGTTTCTTACCAACTCTACCAATTGTTGTTAAAGACATCTGAAATGTTCTAACAAAGACAGCCCAAATTGTTGAACATGAAGATTAGGATTAGGAAATTGCTTTAATTGATAAAATGGCTATTGGTTTTCAATTCTTTGAGGACATAGGGAGGGTTTGGCATAAATTGCTGTAGCTAAGTCAACATAATAATAGATAACACTGTCTTTGTCTCTTTGTCGAGTTTTGGTCCGCACAGTCTTTTCAGCTAGGTCATTTTCATACGGAAAATTTGGAAAATAATGTCTTCCTAGAAAATTCCATGATACTTCTACGCTGAAAAATTTCACTTGATATATATAGATCCAAATCTGTGATGATTTAATATCATGACTTGTAATTACTAAAAAGAAATTAAAAATCTTAACTATTCATTAAGAGAGCTAAGATAAGTAGAGGATCAGAATTTTATAGGACAACAAAGTTAACACCCATTCTAGCACAGGCATTAATCTTGAATGCTAGTGCAAACAAGTTGGGGAAAATCTATTGAGGAATGTTCAAAGCGTATTGGTGCTCTATACACAACTTATGAGCTTGGTCACATTTCATAGAGCCATAAATATAGCAGAAACTTTCTTTTCAAGGCCCAGACAGTCAAGACCATCGAAACATATTGTTGAAATAATTGATTATAACAAAACAAAATTAAACTAAACACTAAATGGGAATGAATTTTACATTCAATTTTTTGAGTTCAAATTTAGATAGAAGAACAAGAGAGAAACATAGAAAGATTATATAGCTGATCATTTCTTGTGAGACCATGCAAATTAATCCATATATATATATGACAGATATATGAAGAAAGACCAGTACCTCAGCATCAAGAAATTCATTTTTTTTTAATAATTTTAAATGTCAGACTAATACCCAAATTAAGAAAGAAAAAAGAAAAGAAAAGAAAAATAACAAGCTATTACCATAATATGAAAAAGAGATGAAATTGTACAATTGAAACAAGATTCTTCATTCTACCCGTGATCAGTACTCAGCAGTAGCCTTGCTCATACAATACACATAATACAGAACCAATCGTACCGCGGTCTTCCTATACGGTTCTTCAAGAAGATGAGCCAGAGACTCTAGGTGAAGTCAAAGGAAAGAGAGTCAAAAGCTGTGGCTCATGGTCTCTAGGAGTTGACATTGGAGATGGATGCAAATAAAAGCCCTTCTCAGCAATTGCTCTCTCTTCCTCTGATGATGATGACGATGATGAATTTCCTCCTAAAGAATAAGGAGATGATTTGTTAAAAGGGTCTTCGTTTAGCGGTGTAACAGGACTACTGAGTGCAAGTTTTGGAAAGTCAAGCAAGCTCGGTGACAAAATCTCTGGCTTGTTACTGCCATTCCTGGGAGAGAAGGCACAATTATTAGCCAAAGTGTTGATCATGAGACTGTTCTTGAAGTTGTTGGCTCTTCTTTCATAGAGCTTGAAATTTTGCTTCTTTGGAGTGGTGGTTTTGATTGGTGGGATAACAAAAGATTTGTTGTTGGTGTTGGTGTTGGTGTTGGTGTTGGATGGATCTGTTGTTGTTGATGTAGAGGCTTGTTTGGCAGCCGTCTCAGAGGAGCCAGTGAGCAGTTGAACAACTTGTTTGAAGCTGTTGGTGTCAGCTTGCACAAAAGTTGTTGGGTAAGGATTGGCTTCAGTAGATCTGGAGATTGGAATCGGTGTGAGTGGTGGGGTGTGATTGTTGTTACTGTGATGGATTTGGAGTTGCACTTGGACCACGCCATTGTTGTTATTGTCGTTGTTGTTGCTGCTGGAAGCACCTCTTGGTGAATTTATGGGAGATGGATGGTTCCTTGTTGATGTATTATTCTTCTCCATTGAAGCAAAACGAGAAGTCCTTCTGAAAAAAAGGTGCTTTTGGGGTTGTGAACAACTGAAGAAAGGAGGAGGAGGAGGAGGAGGAGGAGGAGAAAGAAAGAGTGAAAAACAAGGTTTGATGAGAGAAAGAAGCTTTGGCTTTGCTATTACTTTTGTTTTGTTTTGTTGTGCCACCAAGCAATTTTATTGTTGACTCTTAATTTACTTTTTCTCTCTCCGTGATGTGTTTAGTGAGAAACATTGAGGGCGTTTCAGCCTGAGACTTAAAAGCTTAAAAGTGGGTTTAGGTTATACGGCATTGGGATTATAAAGATTAAGGAAAATTAGGGTATTGGTTGTAAATGGAATTTGTTTGGCCATTTAGCATATGTGCTGCTGCCACCACCACCATTGTCATTTGTCAAGTCTTTGGACAAAAGAATATCAATTTATAGATTTTATGGCATGGACTTCAGAGCCCTGATTGAAGACACTTTGTTTGATCTCATTGGAGATTATATTGATGATGATGATGGCAACAAATTGTATTATATCACAACTTTTGCCACTCTTAATTAAGCATCTTTATCTGGCGCGTGTATTGCAAGCGCGAGAGATTATTTTTGTGAACAACAGAAGCGCTTCTATAAGAAAATGTGATTTGTAACAAAAGCAGTTTTCTATAAAAGTATTATCAAGTGTTTTTCCTGTTAACACTTAATAAGTAAGTAATAGGGTTCTAATCGCCTACTCCTTTTTTCTTATGAAACACTTTCTCTTTTTTGAAAAATATATTATTTTTTATTTTTAAATTAATATATCATTAAAAATTTCATATTTAAATTCAATACTGAACTAATATTATAAGAAATGAATTCAAAGATATTTGATATTTTTATACATATTTTCACTCTTACTTTCACTTTTAGAATTTTGGTAAACGTATACTTTTGTACCCATACAAATTATGTTGGTCATCATTTTATAGATTTCATCTAATAGAATAATTAGAGCTGGTAAAATAGATCACCGGATCGTATTCGTGTCACGTCAACTCTGTATAGTGTCCAATTTAAGTCGATCCAAACATAACTCATTTAATAATTATGTCAAAATATTAAGAATCAAACCCAACACAAAAAATAAACGAGCTACAGAATAACTCATTTAATATCTATATATTTAACAAATGTTACACACACCCCAAACTATTACACATTTACACTATTAAAGTTCTAAATTTATATAAAATTTTATAAATAAACGCTGTGCATATGTCAGTCTTCCAAAGAAAATTAAAAAGAGAAAATGATATCTAATATTTGAGTTTTAATGACAAAAATTAAAAAATTAATTTAAAATAAAAAATATAATCATGTTATTGTTCGGGTAAATGGATAAAGAATTTTAACTCTAGCTCAACATGAAAAAAAAAATTGTGTTAATCAAAACTCGGCCCATTTAATAATAATGTCAAATTTGACAATTCATATCAATTTATTCATGTCGTGTTCGTATTAAATAATCGGATCATATTAAATTTTGCCAGCTCTAATTAATAATAATTTAGAAATGCGAACTTCATGAGAGTTGGTTTATTCAACCTCTAACATCGCTTGAAATATTCGTACGACTTAAAGTCTAAATTTCGCTAGTATGCGGATTGAAAAAGAGATTAGTAGAATAAAAGAAGTCATCAATCCATTATTATACCTTTTATGCTCCATATCACTCAAATTACTCATAATCTCTCCTAAGTGGTGTAAGACTATCGAGAAGATGCCATTATGACATCATTTTGATGGTGATATTACATTCAAAGACCTATCAGAAACCATTAGAATACCCATGGTAAATTCATAACAAACTATACGCGAAATAATTTCTTTAGAATTACCCTAGAGATCAACATTTTTTTTATACCAAGCATTTTAATGTGAATTTGTTCTGTTCCTAAATTAATGTCAATGAAACTAACAAAAGCAAGGGGTCATTGGATGGATTATATATATATATATATAGACGAATCTAATTTTTAAAATATTGTTCTATACCGCATTAACAAAAAAGAGTTCTTAGTTGTAAGAAAATAAAAGGAAAGAAAAGAAGAAAAGAATCAAATTCTCATTTAATTTTTAGAAAGATTAACAAAAAATTTCGAGAAAAGGTGATGGGGGGGGGACCAATTATCCATTAACAGAGGCCATTGTTGCTGCCGAAGGGATCATATGCTTTCATAAACCAAAATCATTATTGTCTAGATTGTGGAGTGCTTAACAAAAATCTAACTACTAATTTTATATTAAGCATAAAGCAAAATGATTAATTAACTAGCTCCAGTCGTACAAGCATTTGATTAAAGCACAAGCAAATTTGGAGGGAGAAAAAAAAGAAGCTACAATTGCTGAGTAATCCATCATATAATGTCATGAAGACATGATATTGTAATTAAGGACTTAGAGATCTTCAATTATGCCCAATAGTCCAAAAAATTAATTGATTAGATATTCCAAATATTTATAATATTTTACTTCAAGTATGTTACATAAAAACAAAATATGTAAGCATGGATTATTACATTACTCTCTTAATCAGCTATGATAAAGTCTCTGTTTGTTTTATTGTTTGGTTATATTATGATTTGTTTTTTAAAAAATTAATTAATGAATTTAATTAAAAAAGTCAAAACTAGCGCGCAATATAAATTCATATTTTCTTAATAATTGTAGGATACCAACCTATATGGACCACTTTATTATTTAACCATTTAGTTTTGAAAATAAAAATATATCTTTGAGTGTTTTCATATGCACTTAATAATAACTCGGTCTTAAGTACATACAAAAATTTCTAACTTTTCCATTGTTTCTTATGAGTTACTATTGATTTGATTCGCTTATGTGATATGCTAAATAGTTCCAATGATTTTTCCTTCAGAAAATATATATATATATATATATATATATATATATATATATATATATATTTTCACCAGATACCCTCTCTCAAAGCACTTTCTAAGAAGCACTTCCATATATCTTCAAAATAGGACCACTAGGACAAGAAAGAGGGGGAGGGAGGGGGGGATTAAAAAATTTTAAATTTTTTTTTTTAAAAAAAAACAATCATGCATGCATGTGTTTAAATTCTTAGGAATTACATTCAGTGAAATTTTTTTTGCATGGTTAATTTATAAAGAATTGTAGTAATTCTCAAGTAAAAAGATTAATTGGCCGGCTTGACTAAAGGCTAAAAAAATGGGAGTATTAGGTGTCGTTTAGCTAATAATCCTTTTTTAATTATTTGTTTAATTGGATTTTGCTGACTTTTTGATATAGTTGGGTCCGCCAAACGGGGTCTTTTATTTATTGTTTGAGCTGCTCAAAGTCACAGGTTCCGGCTACAGCTAGCAAGCTGCTCGTGTTGTGCACAACATTAGTCTAAGAAACCGGCTGTTTTATTCCATTTCTAAATGATTTTCCTGGAAAGTGATAGAAAATGAAATTCAACAATCGAACATTACCTTCGTCAGGGGTGCACTTTTTTTTCTTCTATTTTATGTTTTCTTTCTAAATAAGAGTGATACTCGAATATCACAACATATCGATTGACTTGGCTAAAAAATATATTTGTAAAATTATGTAAAAAAAATATTTATCAAAACAGAACAAAAAAATTATATTTACGCGTATGAAATTGAGATGAAATAGAAAATTCATTTTATAAATCATGTGGCAGATGATGTGACATTTAGACAAAACTATGTGAATGCATAAATATGAGTAAATCACTCCTTAATATATGGTGCTACAAGCTTGATTGTGTCACGTAATGTGCTATATTATTTGAAATTGAAAATAGAAATAAAAACTTTATCACTCAAATTTAGTGTATTTTATTATTTATTTTAAAATTAAAATCTGATTAAAAATGAAGTTAGAAAGTAATTTTCATATATTACAATTGTGATATTTTTATTTTTATTTATTTACTTTTTAAGTTAGATAGTGTCGATTTGATTAAGAATCCTAAATTTTATTAAAGTTTAAGAAAATTATATATATATATATAAACAAACAAAATCTGGATGACGGGCTTATCCTGGAAATATTTTTTATTTTCATTCACGACTTTTGTAAAAATTTCTGTTGGCATTTGTTTTGATTCTATTTCAAGTCATTGATATAAAATTTAGATCATGAACAATATGGTAAATGATGTAAAGCTCGAACAAAATTATCACGTGAATGTGGAATAATGAGTTAAATCAACTACATAATATATGGCAATACGTAATTGATAGCATCATGTGATTTGTCATATTAGTTAAAATATAAAAATACTATCTCAATTTTATAAATATACAGTATTTTTAATCTTTAAATTGATATTTGATTGAATATGAAGCTTGAAGCAATTTTCATGCAAGAAATTGTAGATCTAATTCATTCTTTTTTATTTGCATTCCAAATTTCACGGACGCATGATGACAATAACATATCAAATGAATCAATCAAAAAGTACATTTATAAAATAGTAGAAGAAAATTTTGTTTGATGAAAAAATAATATTCCAACCAATATGATAAATTGGTAAACTACCAGTCATCTAGAATCTTTACATGAAAGTGAACTGATTAAATAAATAATTCATGAGTGCTAGTTATTTGTCTTGTTAATTGGGATATAACTTTTCTCTCGACTTTATAAGTACTGAATTATTAATCTTGAAATTAAGATGAGTGGCAAGAAAATTTTCATGACCAGGGAGAACGAGAAAAAAAAAAAAGAAGAAGAAAAAAGCGTGGGTAGAAGAGAACAAAGAGGCAAGTTCCTGGCGGGTGAGTGTTTTGGTTGGAGATTAACACTTTGATTGAGAAATGAGAATGGGAAAAGGAACTTGACTTTTATTCCTTCATGATTATATCAAGAAGGGAAAAAAAAAATTGTCTGTAGGTTGTAAATGAAAAAATTGGTAGATAAAAAAAGAGAGTTGTTTCTTTACAACTTCTTTGGTTACAAGTCAAAGTTGCTTGGCCCTACAATTGTTTCTTTGGTTGCCCTCATCAATGATGATGATATGTATAATGCCTTATTTCTTCAATAACGGTTGACTATGAATATATATTTTGAAAAAAAAAAGGGAAAACTACAGAAAACTTTCAACATTTATAAATCATTTTGATGGAAGAAAATTGTTTCAGAAATGTTGTATGCTGTTGTTTTCTCTGCACATTTTTCTGTTATTTTCTTAATAATGACATCAAATACATCATGTCGCACAGCAATGCTACAGGTGTTAATAATTAATGAGATGGGTCATATTTGATTATAATTGAATGTAAGCCATTTATTTTAGTTGATTAATTCGGATCAAAATTCTCCCATGATATGATATTTTATTTGAGTAAATACGATTACATGATTAATAGCTAATAAATAAGTAAATTTGTTAATGCAAAAACATAAAAATATTGATAACTAAGGGAAACAAAGTCTTTTGAATAATGTAATCGTGATTGAAAATTTTGAGTGAACAAAATTAAAGTTTTGGAGCCCTTTTATACTAATCCTAAATTTTGTGAATTTACTAAAATAGACAAATCTAAAATAATATTTCATAATAATATTCTCCTAATCTAAATAAGAAAAACAAAATAAATGGCATCCAAATCCGATATTTAAAGAAAAAAGATAAGAGCAAAACAAAGTTGCTTTTCTAGATTTAGTTTGTCTCATTTCAAGTTTCGAAATGATATATTATATGCCTGAAACAAACACCTATAACCCCAGTTATGACCTCTAATTTGTACTCTGCTCATCCTATGCAATCCTCCTACATCAAAAATCTTGAACATGCACAAATAAAAGTGTGTGTGTATATATATATATATCAAAAGACCTTCAAAGTTTAGATATAATCACTATATCCTTATCTTTACAACTCATGTTATATCGAATTTGTTGATTATGAGTGTGGAATTTGATTCTAATATTCTCAACGTGTTATTCCAATTTAAAATATTTTATTTTGTGTTGAATTCGTATATAGTGCATCAACTACACATTGCATCCACCAGTACTAGTCTGCTATCCGTAATAAATATTGCAAATACGAAAACATAAATTGTATATATAATAAAAAAATTTTATCAATAATTTCAAAAAAAATATAATCAAATATGAAAAATAGTTACACCCCTTAATTAAATTGAGAACATGTGCTTAATTGATGAGTTTTGTTATATTTAGGTCAACTAGCTAGATATATTGCACGTCATCATCGATTAAGTTTGTGCATGAAATATCTACTTCATAATTAAACTTATAAGAATGATGTCACAAACATATGTGGCATGGAATCTTATCATGGTTAGAGGTTGAAGAAAGGAAATATCAAAATTGTAGCATCAAAAATATGACACAAGAAGGTATCTTGGATTTGCAAGTGGTACCAACCACACACTCAAAGGAGTCAAGTTCAAGCCAAAAAATGATTTTTGTGACGAGTAATGATATAGTCATAAATTCTTATATAAATTTATTTTGTACAAATAGACGTGGCATTAATTCATTTGTTGAATGAAAAATATAAAATAATAAAAACAGATCATGTGAACCAAATGATATTTAATTTAACCAATCTTATCATGCCACATTAATTTGTACAAAATAAATTTATATAAGAGTTTACAGTTATATCATTACTCTTTTGTGATATGATGGTTGAATAGTTTCCATCAAAACAATGACATGAGTTTATATATATTTGAAATTCCTCTTATTCTTGGCAATGCATGAAAGTTTTCCACGATGCAACTAGAGCAACCCATTTTGTTAATAGAAGTGCTAAAGAAAACTCAAACCAAATGGTTGGCCAACTAAATTGTATCAAAATAAAGAAAATTGATTTTGGATCCATTCGAAAGTTACTCGAATAGTGTTATAAGTTTTTTTTTTAGATTATTGTCATTTTCCTGCTATAACAGTGACCAAATACTAAATTATTATAACAGTTATTGAAGTTTAATAGACATTAACAATGAAAAGTAACTTTCCACTAAATTTTTCTTACCAATGGTAATATGTATACAAAAATGCACACTATCACTACAATATTTACACACACACACATACACTACAAGACAAGATTTTTCTGTCTTTTTGTGGCTGTAATTCTAAATGTTGTGCTATTTTCTATACATATATCATTATTCTTCCGTTGTTGCTCATAGATAAATTATGACATCACAACATCGAATATGTCTTTGGATCAAATCCAAACTCTAGCTTCTAATATGCCATAAGCATTCAAGCACAAAACAGACTTCTTATCCGCAAATATTTATCTCCTAATTTTTATTTTATTTAAAGAAATTGAAATATTTAAAAAAAATCTTTTATATAGGTTTTTAATCTCTTGTTTAATCATTGGACAATATTGGTATTATACGAGTTAGCAAATTTAAAAAAATACAATATTACTGTTTCATAGTTACAAAAAATAAAATGTTATTTTTTTTTGTAATTAACGTGTAAAAATGTTATGCTTGTAAAAACTTGGTTGAATGATTTTTAAACAACTTTACGACGACTAATCCGAACTGATAATAAACACAAGAACACTTTAATAATTATTCTAATAGTTTATAATTTCAACGTAGGTGGAATTTATTTCTTTTATATATATGTGTGTGTATATTAGCATTACCCTCCATTGAGTACGGTGTGTGTGACAAACGGACAATTGATACTAACACTACTCAAACACTTTTTTATATAAAAAACTTGAACCATATTGATGGGGGAGACCATGCACATGAATATTAATTATATCTTTAATTATGTATGACTAGGAGACATTGCAGATGGAAAAGGGACCACCTTCGTAGCCATGTTCTGAGGTTCATGAATAGTTGCTCTGTCTCATACTCATATGCTGCTGCTTACATTAATAATCTAATCCATAGCTGTCTGTCTTTCTTTATTTTATTTACTCTTTTGTCGTTTCAATTCAAAAATATTATCATCAGTAGCACATTAAACATCTAAGCGTTTTTTTTAAAAAAAAAGAAAAAGCAACCAATTGAAGATTTTATATACTCAACTTTCCTGTGGCAAGTTACAAGCACAACCACTCAAAGAGAAGTGGTTGTTATTCAAGACCAAAGTAAAATGGTAATAGATTGAAGATTCCATTCACTGGATGTGAAATCTGCGGAGGAACCATCTTCATTCTTCGTACTGATGCATACAGATACAAATCATAAAATGTGTCACTTGGGGGATAGAGCTGTCATCAAAGTGCCCGAGCAACATTCTTGAACTCATTCAAGCAAGATTGGAGTATCTTCTGGCGTTTTTCCAGAGACTTTCTTTCGTTTTGTAGCACGTCAATGGCACCTGGTGCTACAAACATGTCCATGAATTTTTCGTCATTCACGGCGAACAAATCCAACCCGATTGCCACCACAAGCCTTTCCCGGCTGTACAAGGAAGACAGAACAAAATTCTTGGATCAATCTATCATCCAAATCCAAAATAGTAAAACCAAGCACACGAAAAGCACACATGCATTAAACATCTACTCTTGTGCTTCAGTGGTGGAAAAAAAAAAGTGTCAAATGTGAATGAAATTCAGAAATGAAATATTGGTGCAAAATGCCAACACTTCCATTTTAACATTAATTTGGAAATACTAATAGTGACAGAGGTACTAGTTAGTTCAGAACTTGAAAGGCCTCTTGGGGTGGTACAAAGGTTTGGGGTTTGAATATGTAACACCAATACCGTTCTCAAAGTTTATTTCATACTTTATGTGATTGAATGTGCTATGATAAGCCAACTACTTCAAAAAGATAAGGAAGCTTACCATGGGGTTAAAAATCCGGAGTTTAAAGTTGATGCAACACTTCTCTCTACAAGAACTTCACGTATTCTTGCAAAATGCTGTGCAGCTGATGAACAGATTTCTGAGAATGCTGAGCTCGATCTTCCACCACTATCACCATTTCCAAATAAAAGACCACCATTTTGAACTCTTAAAAGTTCAGCATTCTTACCGCCTGCTATTCTTGAAACCCTTTTTCTGGGTCCAACTTCATTGTAGTTTCCTAGCTCCTTTTTGACAACACACACCACTTCACATGGCTGGTCAGGAGAAGGTGTCTCAGGAACAGTCAATTGGCATTCTCGAAGAGCAGCTCTGCCCTCCTCACCTTTCCCAGGAGTGGTTTGCTGTGTGCTCTTTTGTGGGGGTACATTTTCCTGATCTCTCATTGTTTCATCACGGGATGCAGCAGCGCCATCGGATAGTTCAAAACAAAATGAACTAACTGAAGCTTGGTCGAATCTATAAGAAGTTGCACCTGAACCAAAGCCTCCTTGAAAGTCATTTTCATAGCAAACCAGAGAATATGGGCTTGTAACAGAATCAAGGTGGTGTCGGACTAGTTGCTTGCAATGCTTTGACAGATCCTTCACAAATCTATTGTAAGCTTGCCTTAAAGAAGCATGAAAACTTACGTATCCATCCATATTTCCAGTTTTATTCCCATCTGAAAATCATAAAACAACAACATTTTGAAGCTACAAAAAACGAAGATCAAAAGAATGGCATAAATTTCACTAGTTGCTCCAAAATTTTAAAGGTTCAATTATCATTTCCATCCAACCCATCTCACAATCTGGACTCTAAACACCAACCCTTCCCTCCTTTTAGTACTTAAACTTAGGTGACTGCCGGCACAAAGTGCAATCACAGACAACTAAGAAACAGCAGCTACTGGTTTTCATAATAAAGTGGGGAAAAGAAACTACATGACTACAGATAACATGAATGGGTGGAGAACTAGAGGATTCTTACATTCAGAATCTTGATTGCAATGTCTTTCAAGAGCAATATCAAAGAGGTTTCCTAGGACAAAGGCTAGCCGATCACAAGCCGTGTCAAGAAGAGGGGCAAACCATGACCGGGCAGCAGCACGTGCAATCTCTGCAGCAGCCTCCGTTACTCCTCTACCACCTCCTCGACCAGCATGGGCGAGTAATATATTTGCTACCTGTTTCAAGAAGAATAAACAAATTTACTAGATCACTGTCAATCATAATCATATCCTTTGACCTGCATGTTCATGGGTTGGATTGGCTCTAGATATTTGTACCTTCTCCCTTGATACTGGGGGGCACTCAATGGAATATGCAGCACAACGGAATTCATGCATTACCCTCTCAAAAGCGGCTCCTCCATAGAGCCGAAGCGTTGCATTAGGAGGTTTTATATCGATACTAACACCAGGCCAACTCCCAATACCACTCTCTGACTGTTCCTCCTCTGTTGATTTTCCCCATTGCTCAGGGGCAGGATCTGCTGCTCCATCAATCAAAGCTCCCTAATTTGATGACATGCATAGCAAAGTTTTTATATGATATTTCAATTTCAGAAAAGACTTTATATTACTAGAGATGATTCCCACTAAAGAATCTATGAATCTGGAAATTAAAATAATTGTAGAGATCAGAAATTTCAAATAAAGCCATGAACGATAAGATATGTATATGATGTTGACAGTAACTACAGTCTTGTGTTACGCAAGTGGCTATATACACTAACCAATAACTAATCTGAATGACCACTCACCACATGAGTGCTGATAGAAGCTGCATACATCATGGCAAACCTGCGAAGCTGAGCAACGTCAGAAGTAGCCTGTATTTTAGAGTCCATTCTTGACATCTCAGTGGTGACTTCATTGCAACGCTGCTCAAGCAGAGCTAGAGTTGCTGGAGCAGCTTCTTTGTATCTCTTCTGAAGTTCAGATTCCAAGTAGTCCCTCAGACATCCAAAACCAATATACGGCTTGAACTTTTCTTCATCATATCCTCCCTTGATTCCATCACGTAGATGACGTAGAACTTCTACATCCACCTGAGAAATTTGCCTGCGGAATTCATCATTTGAAACAGTGTTCCTGTCTTTCGGCAAGGCCACAAAAAATGGGCGAGTATTCTCCCCAAGGTATCCACTGGCACTCAAATACCGATCTACTTCCCACCTGTCACTAAATTCCTACAATGATTTACAATGAATCATAAATAAAATTCAAGTCTGTCAGGTAGAAATATGCCAGACAATGTGAACAAGGCATCTCTACTCACTCTGTCAAACAATGTAGAAGGAAACAAGATTTTTCAGTCATTCATAGACTAAAATTATCCCGCATATAATAATTAAACCACAATCAACAATATTACCAGCGCTATGCATCTGATTGCAATGATTTTCATTTCTTTAAGCCCCAAATTGGCTTCTAAGAAGGACAGAAAAAAATAAGCTTTTTACCTTGAGCCGATTATCAAACTTGGAGACAACAATTACTGTTCTTCTGAAGGTTGGATCAATTTCACGAATGGCATCCAACCACAATGACGAGCACCATTCCACACTACTCTGTTGGAGAAACACGAGAATCCTATGGGGAGGACTAGCCAACGATTTAACCATTGAAAGAATTTCATCTGGTGTATTTTCAGGCTCTCCCTTCTTTGCCTACCAAAAATTTTTCAAAACAACGTACATTACATTCAACTGGCGAATAATAGTTTTCAAGCTTTAAAATTATTTTCCTAGTGTCTAAAACATGCTACAACCAATGAAGTACCTTCAGAACAAAGCCTGGGGTATCTATTATGGTAAGATTTGGACAATGTGCGTATTCAGCTCTCATTACAATCGGCTTAGGAGAAACCGATGTTTTCGTCTTCTTCAAAAGTGCCTCAGTTCTTGATTTTATGATATCTGCAATTGCTGATGCCAAAACAACAGGGCTTCCATACTCTTCAGAGTCTTCTTCCTGCTTTCGACAGTCAGTTTTCAGTATTGCTTGCAAATACAAAGTTATATAAACGTCAAAACATAGAGCACTAGTGGTAAAGACAATGCTTTTACTAACAATCTACCCGTCAATTCGAACTAACTATAAATTAAAAGCCACGGCACCTCAATCTCATTTCCAAACGAGCCCTTAATGCATTAGACTTGTTTTTGACAAACCTAATGCACGCAAATACTGTACAGGAAATAATTAAAGAACATGCAACTAAATTATAAAAAAGAAAATCCCAAACCCTTTGCTTACTTAGCAAATAGTAGGTGCTTATCAAACATTTTAATTATTGTGCTTTCAAAATTAAGCGGAAGTGCTATTGCTACAAACTTAATCACAATGAACAGAAAATATTACCAAAATAAAAATTAAAGAAATACTAAAATATTATCAGTAAATGATTGACCTGGAAGCGGCAACGGGGGTCGAGGGCCGTGGGATCGTGAACCATTTGCAAAATGAGGGGCCGTCGAGTGCCCATCTCGACTTCACGCACATTGAAGCGAAACCCGAGGAGGGCTTCGAGAAGAGAGCTTTTGCCGTCGGATTGGCCGCCGAGGGCGACGATTTCTGGGATCGGGAGCTTCTCTCCGAAGGCGACGGCGGCGGCCTGGAGGCGGTTGTAGGCCTCGAACCGGGAGGCGCGAGTGGAGGCGGAGTCTGTGGCGGAGAGCTGGTGGTGGCGCTTTGAGTGTGATTTTTCCGAGGGGGTCTTTGTGGGTGTTGTTAGAAATGAGTTTGGTGTCGCCATTGATGGAGCAAAAGCGATGCGACTGCCGTAGAGGCCAAAAGGAGAGGGGGAGAGGGAGAGCGTTTTAGAAGTAATTTGAATTTGAATTATTGGACCGGTGAAGTTGAAGCCGGGAAATTATGGGCCGCGCTTTTCTTTGCTCCAAAATATGGGCTGGGCTTTCACGGTCACAAAATAATGGACTATGCCTTATTCCTGTGACTTCTAAATACAGCCAGGAAATTTTTTCAATGTTGTACTCTCCTGGTAGCCCATAAAAGCATGGTAAGGTCTAGGGTTGGTAATTTAAGGGCATGGGACAGGCTTTGTCAAACTCAGGACCAGACCCATATCTTGTTTAAAAAGTTTAGGACCTATTAAAGTCCATCCAAATTGGGCGAGCTTTTGGCGAGCCGGGCTTTGGCGGGTTTGGGTCGGGCCTGGGCTTTTACGAATTTTTAATAAAAATTATTTTAATAAAATTATAAATTTTTAAAACATAATTATCCAATACATAATATTACAATAGGCTAAAAACTTAAAGGTAATTGTCTAATACATGATTAGCCAACACAAAATATAAAAATACTAACATCACAAATACCATACACAATATACAAATCAAGCAATCAACCACTAATATTAAAAAAAAACTAATCCAATATTTGCGAGTCATTATTGGTCCTCATCCTTCAATTTCTCGACAGTAAAATTTTTTTCTTCAGGAACTCCACCTAATAAAAAAACTGTTAAAATAAATAATAAAGTAAAATAATTAGTAATTAATTTTGTAAAAAAATGTTTTTATACCTCTACTGCTAGTAGCCCATAACCAATGCTAAGAGCACATGATAGCTTCTAACGTGTCTAGATGTAGTCTACTTCGATGTGAACTCAATGTTCTACCCTCCGTACTAAAAGCTGACTCCGAGGCAACAATTGTCACAGGTATGGCTAGCAAATCCTTGGCCATCCCGCCAAAATAGGATATTTACCTTTGTTTCATCTTCCACTATTGTAAAACATTAAAATCTAGAGTTCTTTTGACTAAAGAATCCTCTAAATACCTATCTAAGTCGGACTTCGAACTAATAGGTTGACTATTTTGAGTTGCAAATGCATCAAAATCACCCATATCATCTATATCATCAAAATCAATATGATATTGGTCGGAAGGAACAACAAGTGCGGTAGAAGACTCACCCACAACACTGTATCTCGTAGTTGCAGATTTGGCCTCATAATAATTCATCATTTCATCACAAAGCTCCCGCACTCTCTTAAGTTGATTTTCAAGGCCGACTACATAAATCTTCGGATAATAATAATTAATCAACATCATCTTGTATCTCGGATTAAGAATAACAGCCATGACCAATACCCCACTAATCTCATCCCAATACTTCAAAAATTTTCCAATCATGTTATCTGTCATATTCTTAACTTCAGGAACATCGGATGTTTGCCACCCCTTCAATGCAATCCTCATTTTACAAACCAATGGAAAAAAAAGATTAGCAGTGAGGTATGTTGTACTCGAAAACATCTTAGTCAACTTTAAAAAAGGCCTCAAATAATCTAGCATTTGCTTAGCCAACTCTCATTCCTCATTACTAGGCAAACACTTGTATTGTGGCTCAAGTGTTTGAAGTCGAGAAAAAACACTTTTGTACTTCACTGCAAGTTCAAGCATTGCAAAAGTCGAATTCCATCTAGTTGGACAATCAAGCCCCAACTTTGTCACATCTATTTGCATTTGACGACATGCCAACTCAAACTTTTCCACCCGTTTTGGCGATGAACTCCAGTAAGACACACTGTCTCTAACATGTGTAATACCACTCTCAATCACCCGGGCGCTGGTTGATCTGATCGGACCCCGGACACGCGAGAGCCCAGCACGGGAGGAATGCATGGTTCCCTGGCGCTTCAACAGTCCATCATTCACAATTAAATTCAAAATTTGAGCCGCACACCTCATATGAAAAAAATTACCGCTCAATATCATTGACTCAATGGACAACAATCCCTTCAATCTTGCAACCATCACATCATTAATTGAACAATTATCCAAAGTAACCATAGATAGCTTTTTATCTATATTCCAATCCATCAAACACTTCACCAAAATTTGGGAAATGCAATCAGCTGTATGTGGGGCTTGCACATATATAAATATGTTCAAATTTAAATAAAAAAATTTAAATTTTTAAATTCAAAATAAAAAAATAAATAATGATGACCAGAAGTTTTAAAACAATAAATTTCAGCAATTTGGTCATTCCTTAACTAATCTCAAACAAGGAAAAAACAACCAAACTATTTGTGAAAGCAATCAGGGTACATTCAGCAACACTTACAAGAACTATTAATATTAATTCACCTTAGACTATAACAAGTAAATGAATCCCCAGAGGCTCAGATTTTGAATAATGAAAAGAAGGAAAAGTGAAATATGAAAAATTGAAGAAGAATGAGTGAATAATTATCATCCCAGTTAAATTTGGACCCATAACACCCATGCAGATTAGTAAATATCTAACCAGTAAACTCAAGATATTTAGGATCTGTGTGTGGTTGAAATTTCCAGCAGCAACACATAAATGCGAGAGGGGCCAGATTTTGAGACAAGGGAAACATGCTCTAGTGTTCCGGTAATCTACCAAATGTAGAAATATTTAAATTCTAATCAACAATTATCATAAAACCCAAGCCTACAATTACAAGAAGTGCTGTAGAAATTAAAAAAAAAAGACAAATGTAGCTTTTTTTATGCTTTACCCATTTTATTAAATTTCATTGAAAAAGTGTCAGCAAATTTATAATTCAAATTCTAGAATACAGAAGAATTCTAAACTGATGACGGTGTTTTAAATTCCACAACAATAATCATTTGCAGGAAGATCTGGGTTGCTGGAATTTAAATACAAAATTTAAATATTTAATAAAGTAAAAATACCTTAAAATTCGAAATACAAAATTTAAATATTTAATAAAGTAAAAATACCTTAAAATTCGACTTTGCAAATGCCAAGAGTTGTCAATGAAATGTCCTGTAACAACCATATAACATTTCTTTTAATTACAAGCCGTCCACATGTTTGTAGTAATTGCCACTCTACTATTAGTAATCTCCAACAAATTCATTGCCTTCCCCTTTTCAATATTATATATTGTAAATATCTCACTCTTTAAAGTGTTTCTGGACATATGCTTCACCAATGGATTACAATAATCAACAAAATCTCTAAATGACTCGTACTCCACAAATCTAAGAGGAAGCTCATGTTTAACAACAACTGTTGTAAGATTTTGACGTACAACCAATGGATTAAATTTCTGAATTCCAAGCTCACCACTTTCAGTTTTCACCAAGTGTTGCTTATTCTCAAAAACTTCTTCAATTGTTGGTTGATTAAAACTATGAATTTGTCTAGTATGTCTATTCAAATAACTGGTTCCCGATCCACAAGAAAGAATTGTTCCACAATGATTGCATTTTGCCTTTACTACACCACCAACATTTAGTTTTGTGAAATGGTCTCAACAATTTGAAACAACCCTCTGTTTTCTTTTTTATTACTCCGCATTTCTTCTTGAACATTTTCCGACTCCACAGATGGATTTAAAGGCAAATTAGAAGATTCAGACACATTTTCCATTATAAACCTATACAAAATTAAAGAAGATAAAATATTAAATTAATAAATTAATTAAGCTAAGCTAAGTGTAAATGCAGTACACGCATAATACGTTTACAAATTACAAGCACATTTGTATATGCTTTAACCTTTCATGATAATTTGCATACATACATGACAAACAATAAATGCTCTAAAAAAATCACCAGAGATCTTTTCCTAATCCTAATAAAAACCTGTAGCACCATAAAATACTAAAAAAAATTGGTATTGCTAAGCTGCATAATGTGGTGCCAATAACATAAAAGAGACAACTACTCTACACCTCAGTTATAGAATTAGCCATCCAACAGGACCCAACAACAAGAAATATTCTATAGAAATTACTCTGAGACATTGCACAAATAGCTCACAAAAAGATGATGTAGAAGAAAAAAGCACAAGCATATAGAATCAGAATATCATCTAATTGTAAATCCCACTTCACTAGCCAGTCACTAACTATGGTAAACAATATTATAATTAATATTCTCTAAACTACAACACCATTATGGAACAGAAAAAACACAGGCTAATAAGGCAGCAACATCCCCATAATCTGACACCCAAACAAGGTGTTCAGGTTAAAAGGGTTAAAAAAGAAGAAAAAAAAACTCCACAACTTAAATTGCAACAAACTGAACGGCAATACACAGATCATATACCAAACATTATTAGACTTCCTCTTATATTAAGGAAGTGAATTGTAGAAGTAAATAAAAACCAAAGCAATGAAACAATCCAAGCACGAAGAAGAAGAAACAAACCTCTGTAACAAGCACATTGGGCGGTGGCTGATGCTGCTGCTGCTGCTGGAATCTGTTGCTGCTACTGCTGGGCGGCAGCTGATTCTGCTGCTGGAATCTGTTCCTGCTGCTGCTGGTCGGTGGTCGGTGCTGCTACTGTTGGAATATGTTGCTACTGTTGCTGGGCGGTGGCTGGTGTCGCTGCTGGTCGACTGCCGACGGTGAGAACAGTGACGCCGTGACAGTGAGTGAGAAGTGAGAACTGAGAGATTGAAAGGTGAGTGAGATTTTATCATAGGGATTTTGATTGTCACGGGAATGAGGGATTTTGTCATGGTCACGTGAATGAGCTTTTTACTTTTTTATTTCAATTTTATGATATATTATTATTATTATATATATATTTTTTAAATATATATATATATTATTTATTATAAAGCCCGGACTTTTCATTCAAGCCCTTGACTAAGCTCATATGTTATGAGCTTTGCTAATTATAAGCCCTTATATATAATTTTAAACCACGGGTCGGGGTTAAAGCCCGCGGGCATAGGCCGGCCCAGGCTTTTTTGCCAATCCTAGCAAGGTCCTTTTAAAATGGACCACTCGCTTGCCACCACTAACCCAAAATCAAACCAACAATGGGATAAATAAGATGCATGTACGATCTGCCATTATTATAATTCTTTAAGCTTTTGATGGTGTAATGAGAAACTCCATGTTCTCAGCAAAGATATGGGAAAGGAATTAAGATGATTAGGACATCTTTAAAAAGAATAAAGAATATGAAAAATGGAAACCAATTTGTGTTATGGAAGATTTGGACAATTTAGGGTTTCAAGTCACATGCAAATGCATGGTGATGGATCATGGATACACAGTATTAGAGTATGGAGCATTAGACTTTCTTGGAAAATTTATGAAAATAGCCATAAATATTTTATTATTTTCACAATTAACCATAGCAACTTTTTTCTATCAACATTAGCTAAATACAAGCATTTCTTCCCAAATTACCCTTCTTTACAGAGCAAAACCAACAATCTTTCTCCCATATCGTCAAACAAAATGCAACTTTCCACTTTTGAATCATCAACCAACGGCGACGGCAAAAAACAACAGTAAAAGTCAATCATAATCTATCCAGATCCAACACTAATCGGCATCACTTAGTGGTATGAGTTATTTTCTCAACTTGTTGAACTGAACTGAGTCATGGGTGAATCTAACGACGGGCTGCCTGTTGCACTAAATTTCGGGCGACAGGCAGCCTGTCGCACCAAGTCTTTAGATTTATTAAATCTGTATTAATTTGATCCGGATCCAAATAACTTTTTTATAATTTCAGGCTTAATGGATTCAGTTGTATTTGAATTGTGTTACGATGGTTGGTGGGAGACATTAGAGGATGGCCGTATGGAGTATGTGAATGGTAAAAATCGAGCTTTTTTGTTGGGAAAAATTGTCTGTTTGATTAGTTATTGGCAAGAGTATACGAAGTGTTACAAATAAACCCTAATGAATATAGTATCACAATGAAGACAACTTTGAGGTCTAGTAACACATTATATCGTATATGTGTACTGGCCATGGATATATTTGATGATAAAATGGTGAGGGTTGTGTTGCATAAGACATACGACATAGCCAATTTTTTATGCATTCCTATATTCGTGACCACATCACCTCGAGTTCCGAGCGAAGGTATTGAGCCGCATGTCGATACAGAAACTTCATTTAGAACAAATATGTCTAGCCCCGATAATGATGAAGAGGTGTTGTTAAGGACAGTATCGCTGCAGCAATATTACTCTCTAATCCACGACAATTATGACAACATTGATGATAACGACATTACATTACAGGATGTTGGAGCAATGGTATTCCCAATAACGACGTAGTTGGAACAACGGTATTCTCCGTATCACAACAATGATTTTTGGGACAATGATGATTTTTATGATGAGACAGCGGGGGATATTGTTTGTGCAGAACCTTCTAATAATACGAGGGGCACTTATTTTAATAATGATGGTGATGATAGAGGAGCCGATCTTTCGAATGTTCCATCGGATCAGCATGAGGATGAGTGTGAAGATAATATTCCTGTGAATAGCAGAGGCAATAGATCTATTCCTTCTATGGTTCGATCGAGAAGGAGAACTGACCCCCTTACAAGTCTTGCTCCAACTTTGCTTTCAAACATGGTTGCTCCAAGCTTTGTTAGCAGTTGTGACTCAGATGATATCAGTGTGGGTATACTATTTGCTGAGAAGAATGAGTTTATATTACAACTACACAAGCTGGCCTTTAAAGATAAGTTTAATTTCAAGATTGCACGGTCTACTACGACACGTTTTGAGGCTCACTGTTCTTCAGAATCATGTAAATGGCATATTCGAGCAACTAGATGTTCGAACGAGCAAAATGTTCCTTGGGTGGTGAAGAAAATTGACAATATACACACTTGTCATAATGAAGTATTGGTTGATAGACGTCATCAAGTAAGGAGTCGGGTTGTCGGTCATATTATCACAGATAAATGTATTCAAGATAAGAGGATTTATACTCCAAATGACATAAGAGCAGATATGCAACAACAACACGGTGTTTAGTTAACATATTAGCAGGCATATCAGGCGAGAGAAGTTGGTCTTGAAATAGTTTAAGGCAACCCTGCAGAGTCATACAACTTGCTTCCTAAATACTCTCACGTACTAACTACAGCAAATGAGAGTACAATCACTCGCCTCGAGCAGAATGGAGATGGTAATTTCTTGTACTATTTTTGTAGCACTCGGATATTCCATCAAGGGTTTTATATAGTACATTCGGCCTGTCATTTCTGTAGATGGTACTTATCTAAATAGACTATATTGTGGAAGCATTTTCGTGGCAACATATCTTGATGGTAATAATTAATTGTATCTGTTAGCCATTGAGATCATGGATTCAGAAAACAATGATGCTTGGGAATGGTTTATGATGAAGTTACATAGAGTGATTGGCGATAGACCTGAGTTGGTAATCATCTATGATCAATGCACTGCCATCAGGAGAGCCGTTCTTAAAGTATTTCACAATGCAAGTCATGGCTTTTGTTTTTACCACGTCAAAGGTAATATTAAGTCACAGTTTAGAATGTCCAAAACTCTTTGGGATCAATTTGAGCCTACCTTTATTAATACAGTAAAAGCATATGGCCACGAGAAATTTAAAAGACAACTTGAAGGGTTGTGGATGATCCACTCGGGTGCGGTTGATTACCTATAAAATAATGTCGGTACGTGTAATTAGGCAAGGTCTCAGTTTGAAGGTAGGAGGTATAAAATACTTACCACCAACATCGCGGAGAGTGTTAATTCTTTCATGAGGGAACCTTAAAAATTTCCTGTTACTCATCTTGTTGATCGCTTTAGGAAAATATTACAGCAATAGTTTTATGATAGAAAATGTGGCTGAATTTATGACTACTCAGCTAACAACATGGGCGGATGAAATAGTCACTGAGAGGAGAACTATAGCTGCAAGAATGATAGTTCGACCGGTGTCTCCGCATCGATTTCAAGTTGTAGGCGGTGGGCTTAAGGAAGGTTTGGTTGACTTGCAAAAGAGCTTAAAATACCCTCGGCTGGCGAGGACGTTAACCGACGAACTGTAAGATGCGGGCGATGTCATGAACTGGCCTTAAATTGATAACAAACTTTAAATGATTTTTGATAAAAATATTGGAACTATTTCTTAATAAACGAACGCCTGAATAATCATTCCATTCATACTTATAAAATATGGATTTTCAAATTGGAAAAGGATTCTCTGCAAAATCTGGTTTAAACTGTGATTCTGGAAATAAACGGTGAACCTGTTTCTTTTAAACGGTTAACCGATTAATACCAGAGAGTAACATATTACCTAAGCTCTAACCGTTTATGAAAAACGGAAAACACTAAGGCTACTGGAATTTAACAGCGAACTGTTTATTCCAAACGGTTAACCGATAACATTCAGAATTGAAAGTTGTACTCCTCTGGCACCGTTTAACAAAACCGGATAAGGCTGAATTGTTTTGCAGGGTACTGGACACAAACGGCGAATCTTTTGCTACAAACGGTTAACCAATAGTGTCCAGAGAAGTGACTTCATGCAAATCCTTAACCATTTACTATAAACAGGTAACTGATGTTCATCTTGTAGGTTTCTGGAAACAAACGGCGAACTATTTACTACAAAGGGTTAACCGATGTCCAAAGAGTCACTTCGTTTTTGAATATCTCTTTCATTATCTTTTTATATTGTGATTGATTTAATTATTATTGTTTTAATTCGTTTTAGATTTGCATGATATTTTATTTTTGAGTTGAATAATTTTTAGAATTCTAATTCATCCCCCTCTTGGGTTGTATAATTAGAATTTTAGTATTTGTGTGTTTCGTTGGTTAAAACTGTTATTGTTTTTTGTGTTTTGTTGGTTAAAACTGTTATTATTTTTTGTGTATTGTACACTTATATGTCATAAAACTTTATTTCATTTTAAATATTAAAATGTGAGCATTAAAATTATATAAACTTAAGTGCACAAATTAAATTAAAAATTCAAGTTTCAACATTCAAATTACTCAACCGTTTACAATAGAATATCGTCATTAAATATGTCAACCATAATTTTCTTTCTAAAGTACTAACAAGACGAGATTCGTCGTTAAAAAATAAATAAACCTTCGCAAAGTTGATTCTCAAAGACGCCATGGGCTTCCATTGTAAAATGCGGGGAATCTTCTTTTTCGTTTTGACAACTCATGTTAATGGCAAACCTCCAATTGCTTCGTAAATCTAAGCCTATAACAACGAAAGTGAAAAAATCAAATAAAACAACTATCAAATATTTAATACTATAAAAATTATTAATAAAAAAAACGCACTTGAACCCCGGACGTAAAGCCGTAAATATTGTATTTTTCGATGTTATAATCTAGATTTTTCAACCAAGTCCTCTTAAATTTCGCATCTTTCTTGAACAGTGCATTGTCAAGACTCTCGTAAATCATTTCCCACGGCAATAGACCCCATGGGCACTTTCAGAAGCACTCTATATCATCAACTTGGTCAAGCCAATCAAAATTGATTTGACAGTGATTTTTTCTTGCATTTAATACTCTGTCCGCAAAATAAAATAGCGCAATCTTTAATGCATCCATATCTTCTATTTTCTCGAACTTCAACGAGCAAAATACTGCATCTAATTCGTTCACATTGATCTTACGATGCACGTCGCCAGAATACATATTCCGTAGCCTCTGCTCCATATCATCATTTTTTTTGTTTGGTATCAACACCAAATGAAAGTCCAGTAACCAAGCACCATTCGACAATTGACAAGTAAATCAAATGCTCATCAATTTGGAACAATAACCGATTCTCACGGCTATCTTCTTCATGGGCCACTCGTCTCAGAAAAAGATTGTGCAAAATTACCCCACTAAATGGAAAACTTCGACACTCCAAGAAATGCCCAAATATATCCTTTTTGAACATACTCAACTGCCCCTTTGTTAATTTTTCCTTGCTGACTTTCACGACCGAAGATAATTTACACATGCTCGAAATTTGACCAGGAAAATGATCGGCATAACGAAAATACATCTTGCCTACTTCGATATCCGATAATTCTGATTTCGCCATGTTTCTGTAATATTTATAAAATTAAAATTTAACTCGTAAAAAAAAAAAGCCACTCTAATTTTTGGTGTGACGAGATCTAATGCGATAAGCGTGCCTGTCGCACTAGATCTTGTGCGATGGGCGTGCGAGGGAAGTCAGCCGCACGCGAGCTATGTGCTAGCCTGCGCGCAACTCGTGCGCGCTTGGCTTCCCTTATGTGAGGCTGATGCCTGGCGCGTGAGATGCGCACAGCATGTGCAGCTCGTGTGGAACGCAGCGCCTGTCACACGCGAGGTGCGCAGAACAGGCGCTGCGTTGCTCGCAAAATTTGCACACCGCGCGCATCTCGCGTGCGACAGGTGCTGCATCACTTCCCCTTCCATTTCTCTTCTCTTTCTTTTCCCTTCCCTTTCCCGCATGCATCTCACCCACTACTGCCATTAAACACCACCACCAACAACAACATCCCAAACAACAACGACAATAACAACTCACCTAGGGTTTTCAATTTTTTCCTTTGATTTTGGAGATCTCTAAAGATTTTCATCGTGATTTAGCTTCTTTCAGCCGTCGACAACTTCCTCTACTGCCGATCTACGGACAACCCATCATTCACAATTAAATTCAAAATTTGAGCCGCACACCTCATATGAAAAAAATTACCGCTCAATATCATTGACTCAATGGACAACAATCCCTTCAATCTTGCAACCATCACATCATTAGTTGAACAATTATCCAAAGTAACCGTGGATAGCTTTCTATCTATATTCCAATCCATCAAACACTTCACCAAAATTTGGGAAATGCAATCAGCTGTATGTGGGGCTTGCACATATATAAATATGTTCAACTTTAAATAAAAAAATTTTAAATTTTTAAATTCAAAATAAAAAAATAAATAATGATGACCAGAAATTTTAAAACAATAAATTTCAGCAATTTAGTCATTCCTTAACTAATCTCAAACAAGGAAAAAACAACCAAACTATTTGTGAAAGCAATTAGGGTACATTCAGCAACACTTACAAGAACTATTAATATTAATTCACCTTAGACTATAACAAGTAAATGAATCCCCAGAGGCTCAGATTTTGAATAATGAAAAGAAGGAAAAGTGAAATATGAAAAATTGAAGAAGAATGAGTGAATAATTATCATCCCAGTTAAATTTGGACCCACAGCACCCATGCAGATTAGCAAATATCTAACCAGTAAACTCAAGATATTTAGGATTTGTGTGTGGTTGAAATTTCCAGCAACAACACATAAATGCGAGAGGGGCCAGATTTTGAGACAAGGGAAACATGATCTAGTGTTCCGGTAATCTACCAAATGTAGAAATATTTAAATTCTAATCAACAATTATCATAAAACCCAAGCCTACAATTACAAGAAGTCCTGTAGAAATTAAAAAAAAAAGACAAATGTAGCTTTTTTTATGCTTTACCGATTTTATTAAATTTCATTGAAAAAGTGTCAGCAAATTTATAATTCAAATTCCAGAACACAGAAGAATTCTAAACTGATGACGGTGTTTTAAATTCCACAACAATAATCATTTGCAGGAAGATCTGGGTTGCTGGAATTTAAATACAAAATTTAAATATTTAATAAAGTAAAAATACCTTAAAATTCGAAATACAAAATTTAAATATTTAATAAAGTAAAAATACCTTAAATTCGACTTTGCAAATGCCAAGAGTTGTCAATGAAATGTCCTGTATTCTTTTAATTACAAGCCGTCCACATTTCTGTAGTAATTGCCACCCTACTATTAGTAATCTCCAACAAATTCATTGGCTTCTCCTTTTCAATATTATATATTTTAAATATCTCACTCTTTAAAGTGTTTCTGGACATATGCTTCACCAATGGATTGCAATAATCAACAAAATCTCTAAATGACTCATACTCCACAAATCTAAGAGGAAGCTCATGTTTAACAACAACTGTTGTAAGTTTTTAATGTGCAACCAATGGATCAAATTTCTGAATTCCAAGCTCACCACTTTCAGTTTTCACCAAGTGTTGCTTATTCTCAAAAACTTCTTCAATTGTTGGTTAATTAAAACTATGAATTTGTCTAGTATGTCTATTCAAATGACTGGTTCCCGATCCACAAGAAAGAATTGTTCTACAATGATTGCATTTTGCCTTTGCTACACCACCAACATTTAGTTTTGTGAAATGGTCCCAACAATTTGAAACAACCCTCTGTTTTCTTTTTTATCACTCCGCATTTCTTCTTGAACATTTTCCGACTCCACAGATGGATTTGAAGGCAAATTAGAAGATTCAGACACATTTTCCATTATAAACCTATACAAAATTAAAGAAGATAAAATATTAAATTAATAAATTAATTAAGCTAAGCTAAGTGTAAATGCAGTACACGCATAATACGTTTACAAATTACAAGCACATTTGTATATGCTTTAACCTTTCATGATAATTTGCATACATACATGACAAACAATAAATGCTCTAAAAAAATCACCAGAGAGCTTCTCCTAATCCTAATAAAAACATGTAGCACCATAAAATACTAAAAAAAATTGGTATTGCTAAGCTGCATAATGTGGTGCCAATAACATAAAAGAGACAACTACTCTACACCTCAGTTATAGAATTAGCCATCCAACAGGACCCAACAACAAGAAATATTCTATAGAAATTACTCTGAGACATTGCACAAACAGCTCACAAAAAGATGATGTAGAAGAAAAAAGCATAAGCATATAGAATCAGAATATCATCTAATTGTAAATCCCATTTCACTAGCCAGTCACTAACTATGGTAAACAATATTATAATTGATATTCTCTAAACTACAACACCATTACGGAACAGAAAAAACACAGGCTAATAAGGCAGCAACATCCCCATAATCTAACACCCAAACAAGGTGTTCAGGTTAAAAGGGTTAAAAAAGAAGAAAAAAAAACTCCACAACTTAAATTGCAACAAACTGAACGGCAATACACAGATCATATACCAAACATTATTAGACTTCCTCTTATATTAAGGAAGTGAATTGTAGAAGTAAATAAAAACCAGAGCAATGAAACAATCCAAGCACGAAGAAGAAGAAACAAACCTCTGTAACAAGCACATTGGGCGGTGGCTGATGCTGCTGCTGCTAGAATCTGTTGCTGCTGCTGCTGGGCGGCGGCTGATTCTGCTGCTGCTAGAATCTGTTCCTGCTGCTGCTGGTCGGTGGCCGATGCTGCTACTGTTGGAATATGTTGCTGCTATTGCTGGGCGGTGGCTGGTGTCGCTGGTAGTCGACTGCCGGCGGTGAGAACAGTGACGCCGTGACAGTGAGTGAGAAGTGAGAACTGAGAGATTGAGAGGTGAGTGAGATTTTATCTTAGGGATTTTGATTGTCACGGGAATGAGGGATTTTGTCACGGTCACGGGAATGAGCTTTTTACTTTTTTTTTTCAATTTTATGATATATTATTATTATTATATAGTTTTTTTTAAAAATATATATATTATTTATTATAAAGCCTGGGCTTTTCATTCAAGCCCTTGACTGAGCTCAATTGTTATGAGCTTTGCTAATTATAAGCCCTTATATATAATTTTAAACCACGGGCCGGGCTTAAAGCCCGCGGGCATAGGCCGGCCCAGACTTTTCTGCCAATCCTAGCAAGGTCCTTTTAAAATGGACCACTCGCTTGCCACCACTAACCCAAAATCAAACCAGCAATGGGATAAATAAGATGCATGTACGATCTGCCATTATTATAATTCTTTAAGCTTTTGATGGTGTAATGAGAAACTCCACGTTCTCAGCAAAGATGTGGGAAAGGAATTAAGATGATTAGGACATCTTTAAAAAGAATAAAGAATATGAAAAATGGAAACCAATTCGTGTTATGGAAGATTTGGACAATTTAGGGTTTCAAGTCACATGCAAATGCATGGTGATGGATCATGGATACACAGTATTAGAGTATGGAGTATTAGACTTTCTTGGAAAATTTATGAAAATAGCCATAAATATTTTATTATTTTCACAATTAACCATAGTAACTTTTTTCTATCAACATTAGCTAAATACAAGTCTTTCTTCCCAAATTACCCTTCTTTACAGAGAAAAACCAACAATCTTTCTCTCATATCGTCAAACAAAATGCAACTTTCCACTCTTGAATCATCAACCAACGGCGACGGCAAAAAACAACAGTAAAAGTCAATCATAATCTATCCAGATCCAACACTAATCGGCATCACTTAGTGGTATGAGTTATTTTCTCAACTTGTTGAACTGAACTGAGTCGTGGGTGAATCTGACGACGGACTGCCTATTGCACCAAGGGTTGGTGCGATAGGCAGCCTGTTGCACTAAGTTTCGGGTGACAGGTAGCCTGTCACACCAAGTCTTTAGATTTATTAAATCTGTATTAATTTGATCCGGATCCAAATAACTTTTTTATAATTTCAAGCTTAATGGATTCAGTTGTACTTGAATTATGTTACGATGGTTGGTGGGAGACATTAGAGGATGGCCGTATGGAGTATGTGAATGGTAAAAATCGAGCTTTTTTGTTGGGAAAAATTGTCTGTTTGATTAGTTATTGGCAAAAGTATACGAAGTGTTACAAATAAACCCTAATGAATATAGTATCACAATAAAGACAACTTTGAGGTCTAGTAACACATTATATCGTATATGTGTACTGGCCATGGATATATTTGATGATAAAATGGTGAGGGTTGTGTTGCATAAGACATCCGACATAGCCAATTTTGGATGCATTCCTACATTCGTGACCACATCACCTCGAGTTCCGAGCGAAGGTATTGAGCCGCATGTCGATACAGAAACTTCATTTAGAACAAATATGTCTAGCCCCAATAATGATGAAGAGGTGTTGCTAAGGACAGTATCGCTGCAGCAATATTACTCTCCAATCCACGACAATTATGACAACATTGATGATAACGACATTACGTTACAGGATGTTGGGGCAATGGTATTCCCAATAACGACGTAGTTGGAACAACGGTATTCTCCGTATCACAACAATGATTTTTGGGACAATGATGATTTTTATGATGAGACAGCGGGGGATATTGTTTGTGCAGAACCTTCTAATAATACGAGGGGCACTTATTTCAATAATGATGGTGATGATGGAGGAGCCGATCTTTCGAATGTTCCATCGGATCAGCATGAGGATGAGTGTGAAGATAATATTCCTGTGAATAACAGAGGCAATAGATCTATTCCTTCTATGGTTCGATCGAGAAGGAGAACTGACCCCCTTACAAGTCTTGCTCCAACTTTGCTTTCAAACATGATTGCTCCAAGCTTTGTTAGCAGTTGTGACTCAGATGATATCAGTGTGGGTATACTATTTGCTGAGAAGAATGAGTTTATATTACAACTACACAAGCTGGCCTTTAAAGATAAGTTTAATTTCAAGATTGCACGGTCTACTACGACACGTTTTGAGGCTCACTGTTCTTCAGAATCATGTAAATGGCATATTCGAGCAACTAGATGTTCGAACGAGCAAAATGTTCTTTGGGTGGTGAAGAGAATTGATAATATACACACTTGTCATAATGAAGTATTGGTTGATAGACGTCATCAAGTAAGAAGCCGAGTTGTCGGTCATATTATCACAGATAAATATATTCAAGATAAGAGGATTTATACTCTGAATGACATAAGAGCAGATATGCAACAACAACACGATGTTTAGTTAACATACCAGTAGGCATATCAGGCGAGAGAAGTTGGTCTTGAAATAGTTTGAGGCAATCCTGTAGAGTCATACAACTTGCTTCCTAAATACTCTCACGTACTAACTACAGCAAATGAGAGTACAATCACTCGCCTCGAGCAGAATGGAGATGGTAATTTCTTGTACTATTTTTGTAGCACTCGGATCTTCCATTAAGGGTTTTATACAGTACATTCGGCCTGCCATTTCTGTAGATGGTACTTATCTAAATAGACTATATTGTGGAAGCATTTTCATGGCAACATGTCTTGATAGTAATAATTAATTGTATCTGTTAGCCATTGAAATCATGGATTCAGAAAACAATGATGCTTGGGAATGGTTTATGATGAAGTTACATAGAGTGATTGGCGATAGACCTGAATTGGTAATCATCTATGATCGATGCACTGCCATCAGGAGAGCCGTTCTTAAAGTATTTTACAATGCAAGTCATGGCTTTTGTTTTTACCACGTCAAAGGTAATATTAAGTCATAGTTTAGAATGTCCAAAACTCTTTGGGATTAATTTGAGCCTACTTTTATTAATACAGTAAAAGCATATGGCCACGAGAAATTTAAAAGACAACTTGAAGGGATGTGGATGATTCACTCGGGTGCGGCTGATTACCTATAAAATAATGTCGGTACGTGTAATTAGGCAAGGTCTCAGTTTGAAGGTAGGAGGTATAACATACTTACCACCAACATCGCGGAGAGTGTTAATTCTTTCATGAGGGAACCTCAAAAATTTCCTGTTACTCATCTTGTTGATCACTTTAGGAAAATATTGCAGCAATAGTTTTATGATAGAAAAATTGTGGCTGAATCTATGACTACTCGGCTAACAGCATGGGCGGATGAAATAGTCACTGAAAGGAGAACTATAGCTGAAAGAATGATAGTTCGACCGGTGTCTCCGCATCGATTTCAAGTTGTAGGCGGTGGACTTAAGGAAGGTTTGGTTGACTTGCAAAAGAGCTTAAAATACCCTCGGCTGGCGAGGACGTTAACCACGGACTGTAAGATGCGGGCGATGTCATGAACTGGCCTTAAATTGATAACAAACTGTAAATGATTTTTGATAAAAATATTGGAACTATTTCTTAATAAACAAACGCCTGAATAATCATTCCATTCATACTTATAAAAGATGGATTTTCAAATTGGAAAAGGATTCTCTGCAAAATCTGGTTTAAACTGTGATTCTGGAAATAAACGGTGAACCTGTTTCTTTTAAACGGTTAACCGATTAATACTAGAGAGTAACATATTGCCTAAGCTCTAACCGTTTATGAAAAACGGAAAACACTAAGGCTACTGGAATTTAATAGCGAACCGTTTATTCCAAACGGTTAACCGATAACATTCAGAATTGAAGGTTGTACTCCTCTGGCACCGTTTAACAAAACCGGATAAGGCTGAATTGTTTTGCAGGGTACTGGACACAAACAGTGAATCTTTTGCTACAAACGGTTAACCGATAATGTCCAGAGAAGTGACTTCATGCAAATCCTTAACCATTTACTATAAACGGGTAACTGATGTTCATCTTGTAGGTTACTGGAAACAAACGGTGAACTATTTACTACAAAGGGTTAACCGATGTCCAAAGAGTCACTTCGTTTTTTAATATCTCTTTCATTATCTTTTTATATTGTGATTGATTTAATTATTATTGTTTTAAATTCGTTTTAGATTTGCATGATATTTTATTTTTGAGTTGAATAATTTTTAAAATTCTAATTCATCCCCCTCTTGGGTTGCATAATTAGAATTTTAGTATTTGTGTGTTTCGTTGGTTAAAACTGTTATTGTTTTTTGTGTTTTGTTGGTTAAAACTGTTATTATTTTTGTGTATTGTACACTTATATGTCATAAAACTTTATTTCATTTTAAATATTAAAATGTGAGCATTAAAATTATATAAACTTAAATGCACAAATTAAATTAAAAATTCAAGTTTCAACATTCAAATTACTCAACCGTTTACAATACAATATCGTCATTAAATATGTCAACCATAATTTTCTTTCTAAAGTACTCGACAAGACGAGATTCGTCGTTAAAGAACGAATAAACCTCCACAAAGTTTATTCTCAAAGACGCCATGGGCTTCCATTGTAAAATGCAGGGAATCTTCTTTTTCGTTTTGACAACTCATGTTAATGGCAAACCTCCAATTGCTTCGTAAATCTAAGCCTATAACAACGAAAGTGAAAAATCAAATAAAACAACTATCAAATATTTAATACTATAAAACTTATTAATAAAAAAACGCACCTGAACCCCGGACGTAAAGCCGTAAATATTGTATTTTTCGATGTTATGATCTAGATTTTTCAACCGAGTCCTCTTAAATTTCTCATCTTTCTCGAACAGTGCATTGTCAAGACTCTCGTAAATCATTTCCCACGGCAATAGACCCCATGGGCACTTTCAGAAGCACTCTATATCATCAACTTGGTCAAGCCAATCAAAATTGATTTGACAGTAATTTTTTCTTGCATTTAATACTCTGTCCGCAAAATAAAATAGCGCAATCTTTAATGCATCTATATCGTCTATTTTCTCGAACTTCAACGAGCAAAATACTGCATCTAATTCGTTCACATTGATCTTACGATGCACGCCGCCAAAATACATATTCCGTAGCCTCTGCTCCATATCATCATTTTTTTTGTTTGGTATCAACACCAAATGAAAGTCCAGTAACCAAGCACCATTTGACAATTGACAAGTGAATCAAATGCTCATCAATTTGGAACAATAACTGATTCTCATGGATATCTTCTTCATGGGCCACTCGCGTCAGAAAAAGATTGTGCAAAATTACCCCACTAAATGGAAAACTTCGACACTCCAAGAAATGCCCAAATATATCATTTTTTAACATACTCAACTGCCCCTTTGTTAATTTTTCCTTGCTGACTTTCACGACCGAAGATAACTTACACATGCTCGAAATTTGACGAGGAAAATGATCGGCATAACAAAAATATATCTTGCCTACTTCGATTTCCGATAATTCTAATTTCGCCATGTATCTGTAATATTTATAAAATTAAAATTTAACTTGTAAAAAAAAAGCCACTCTAATTTTTGGTGCAACGAGATCTGATGCGATAAGCGTGCTTGTCACACCAGATCTTGTGCGACAGGCGTGCGAGGGAAGTCAGCCGCGCGCGAGCTATGTGCCAGCCTGCGCACAACTCGTGCGCGCTTGGCTTCCCTTATGTGAGGCTGATGCCTGGCGCGTGAGATGCGCACAGCATGTACAGCTCGCGCGCAACACAGCGCCTGTCACACGCGAGGTGCGCAGAACAGGCGCTGCGTTGCTCGTGAAATTTGCACACTGTGCGCATCTCGCGTGCGACAGGTGCTGCGTCACTTCCCCTTCCATTTCTCTTCTCTTTCTTTTCCCTTTCTTTTCCCACATGCATCTCACCCACTACCGCCATTAAACACCACCACCAACAACAACATCCCAAACAATAACGACAATAACAACTCACCTAGGGTTTTCAATTTTTTCCTTTGATTTTGGAGATCTCTAAAGATTTTCATCGTGATTTAGCTTCTTTCAGCCGTCGACAACTTCCTCTGCTGCCT